>WSTH01000749.1:0-18801 GCA_019616345.1 Ceratobasidium sp. 395
TACCAGATAAGGAAATTTTTCATTACCCGGAAAGGAAATTTTCCTTTTATGGTTAGGCTGGGTGGATCCAGATGGATCCTGAGACACCTTGTGGGTCCAGATGGGTCCACTCATAAGTCCTTTCTCAGGATCCATCTGGATCCATCTGGATCCGCCACCTTTTTTGCTGATGAAAGAAGGGTGCTGCGGTTGACTGTGCAAGGCAGTGTCGTGCATTTAAGGGTGAGTCAAGGCTGTAAGGTGAATGGCGACTTCTAGAAGGTGCCATCCAAGGCAGCGTGGCTTAAGTAAGGAGTGAGCCACGAGAAAAAGATGGGGGGTCGTGGCTAAGGTCACGACATTCTAGGTCCTGCTTATATGGTCTAATTTGGGTCAGATGTTAGCAAAAAGAGTATACTGTACATAGTATGGGTGTTTGTTTTCGTCTAATTCTGTCCAAGAGCCAACAAGTGTTGATGTGTTTTGTGTTTTGTGTTTTGTTTGTTTTTTTTTTTTTGTCTTTTTTGTGTTTGTTATTTTCCATTTGTTTCGCAGCTATATGTTCAGTTTTCCCTCTGATTTTGTTGTAGATACATTAACAGCTTCTACCATATCAGATTTTCTATGATCAGTATTGTAACTCTAAATTCGAAACAGTTGAGTCGTGGGCGATCAGATTACAACACGTAATATCTCGATTCGGTTTATATTCAACAACTTCTTTACAGGGGCAAGGTATGGGCCGCAAGGCGGCGCTCGTGCATCGTGTAATCTCATCGTTTCCACCACCTCGCATCCCCGTCCCCACCGTCAGCCCCGTTATCGGCCCTCCCGAATCACGTCCCACATCCTGATCCATCACCTGGAACGATTCCGGCGTGGGATGATTCCAAGCTTGATTCTAAGACATTCCAGGGAGCTCTCGCTTTATTAAAATCTCCTCAGGTAAAAGCTCCGATTTCGTTAAAAAGGCGATATGCCACGGAGATTCACGCATAACCACCGGTTCGTCTGAAGGTTCCAATGGGACGAGGCAATAGAAGCGCTACGGAAAGCACGCCAGGCTCGACGACCGGAGAGTATTAGTGAGAGAGGTTCGAGCAAGGATTTCTGCCGTCCGCAACGTCGGTCTCGAAGGTAGGTGTAAAAGCTGGGTGGTAGGAGGAACCGGGTTGCACGATGGGAGCCATATCGTCATCGCCGTGATACTAACGTGGAGTCAAACAACTGAGAAGGTTTCCCATGATGCGTAATGCTCCAGATACAACCGCCCGACCAGATCGCTATTTTGTCTCCTGTACACCAGAGCCAGCCAGTACTATTTGAACCAGGTCGTGCCGTACCATCATGTTTCGGGGGCACCGAGCGCGCCGTTCGTGAGGTTTGTGTCGCCGTAGAGTATAGTGCATAGATAATGGCGGAGTTGCTGGCGTACGTGGAAAGAGGTCGAGATTACACAAGTAACCATCAAGAACGCCTCGGTCCCCATAAATAGGGAAGAGCGAGCAGTTGGAATACCATTTGGAATACCGGCGCCGGGTCGGAGAACAACGAGATGGACGACAGAGGTAGAAGCCAGGATTTTCGTCATCCTTACTACGGCCTGGAGAATTGGGGTAACAGGTATCGGAAGGGGCAAGTGGTGCCGGGGATCGCCTCGAACAACCATTGCGAGACCCAGCAGAACGGACCATCCAGGGAGTTGATGTGCTTCGAATTTGATTTGTGCCTGGATGTACTTAATTGATCGAAAAGGATAGGCCAAAACAAAAGGAGCAAACGATAAACCTAAAACGGGACGAAAACATGCGAATTACAAGGAAGCATGAAATACCAAAGCAGCCGAGTCTAGCGGCTCTCCTCGTAAACCGAAGAATAAGTAAGTCGAGAGCTACGACGTCACGTGAAGGCGTCTTCTCAACGTTCCGCACGATTGTAGCCAAAACCGCAAGGTAGCGAAGCAAATTTATTCACATCGAGGAGGGCTCAAGGTTGATGGAAGAAGGGGAATATGAGTGGGACACGTAAACGAGGAAGCGGAGGCATCCGAATGGTGGGGAACCTAAGTTGCGCCCACTCTCCCCGGAGAAAAATCGTTGAGTCCTAGAAGCTAGTCTAGAAGCTTGTTCTCTTGGAGCCTGCGCACTTCAAATGAGGTACTTGGTATCGAGGGTGTTGCAAGAACACGCGTAGACAGAGATCTGGCCGTCGGTCTGAGGGAGGCGGAGGAATTGGCGCAGCGTCGGGTCGCGCCTCGACCAAAACAAAGATACGACGAAGCTACAAGAGAAGCACTCGTGTAATAAAGAGGAACCAAGAAATTGGAGACGTAAGTTGATCCTCATGAGGAGGCGAGAAGAGGCCGAGTCGACCAAGACAGCAGAGTATGGCGAGAGCCGTCTACGAGAGCCGTTTGCGAGAGCCGTGCCAGACAGATCGAACTAGACAAACGAGGGTCGGCCTCGTCGTATAAGCGCCGCGATCCCTTCCAGCGCCTCGGGCCTCCTTTGACCAGACCTAAACATCAACCTAGACTGGCAGCATGGTCCTCCACTCCAGATCGATCGTTCGTAGCCCCTTCAGCCCTCCGTTGGCGGTCCGCAAAATGAAACAGAAAGCCCACGAAATCATTATCAAGACCGATGCAGCGCGCCTCTTGAAGAATCAAGCCGAACTCTTGTTTCACGGCGCGGCAGATTCCAATACTTTTCGAACTAGACGCGCTACGTAGTCAGGATTTGGAGATGTGGAATACCCTGGAGGTATGAATCTAGGGGTGAGAACCAGGTTTCAGGTTGGAGTTCTGTCGTCGCGTCGTGGTTTTGCTGTAGATTGAAGAGCCAGTGGCGCAAGCTGAGAGAAGCGTGCATGGTGTATTTAACCTGGTTCGGGCGGCCTGACGTGCCTCCTGGATTGTCCATTGACGGTCACGGAGAGCTAGCGGCCGAGTTACGGGTAGCGTTGGCCTCGCGAAGGGACAGGGTAAGCAAGTGAGGTTGGAAAAGTACAGCTCGCGACGGGAGTAGCGAGGAGCCGCGCATTAGCAAGGTATCAAAATCATTCATCTATGAGGGGATCGTGGATTGAGCAAGCTGTATGTAGTAAGCCCGTCCGGGTACGACGCCAGGAGATGCCGAGTAGCAAGATACTAAGGTTTGATCAAACCTGTCGGGAAACCGATGTTGGTGTCGGAAGCGGCCGAAGTGGTGGCGGGGAACTGAACTACAAGAAACCCAAACAACCAGCCAAGATTGTCCGTCCGAAGTTTTCATACGAGATATTGCCGCGGTAGGACGTACGAGTCGTTGAGGTAGCCCGGGAAACATGACGGTCGAGCTTGACTGGCGTAACAGAAGTGCTGTGCGCTAGCCTCATCTCGAAACCACAACGATAATGCCGAGTGTGAGCAGATTGAAGTAGAGCGAAGTGGTGGCGAAGAGATGATTCAAAAGGCACTCTGAGGCCGAGGCATGATCGTTGGTTCTTCGACACGGGCTGCGATAAGTCAAGCCAGTCCAAATCTGCACCGAGACTCAGCGCGTCGGACCCAGTAAATACAGGAAGTTAGCAGCTCGGATATTGGCGGGTGATTCAAGCACAACGAAGCCAAGATCATACGAGAGCCAGGACGGTTGGTGTCCTTGCTGCGAACCCGGAGAATCAGCGTAGTACGCATCAGATGAGAGAAGACGCACGAGAAACCACCAGATAGCTCCCATCATTGTTGCCGCCCCACCGCCATATATTTGGCTGGTTAGAGCAGCCTAGTATGGTGGACAACGCCCGACGCCCAACCACCCAGCCAAGTCACCACGCCAAGTGCCGACATCACGCCGTCCAAACGATCTCAGGCTGAGTGCCGTCCAATCATGCTTTAGAAGTATCAGCCAATGGTTTCAGAAGTTCTCGTCGCCGTAGAGCGTCGTCGTCGAGTATGCAGTGAGAGCGTGGTCGAGGATGTGTCCATGGTCGGAACGAGTGTCGCGGTAAACAGCAGAACGAGACCAGCTGACAAATCATCCAGTCCACAACTACTATTACGTCAGCAGATTTGGTCCAGTGTTCGACCTAGTGCTGGCGGCGAGCGTGGGCGAGGGCTCTCGCCCTCGCAACTCGGAAATAGGCCCATTCAGAGTCGGAGGCTCAGAACGCTCAGAACGCTCAGAACGCTCAGAACGCTCAGAACTCTCGGAACTCTCAGAATTCGGGTCAGCGCTGAGTTTTGTCAGCACGATGATGACCAAGCTTCCGAAACCATCCTCTCGTCGCTCGTAGTAAAAGTCCCCAAATCGACTCCAAAAATCAAGCATTGAGATTGTTTATCGTATCCATACACTCAGTTGACCTGTAGCCATGGGTAGGCATGACTTTTAGAATTTGGAACAGTTTGTCGGGCAGCCATGCCCGACAATTACCGAACGATTATAGCAGCAAATAGCTTACAAGTGCACTGCTCTCAGAGCTTTCTGAGGATTCTGAGCGTTCCGAGCGTTCTGAGCCTCTGACTCTGAATGGGCCCAATGTATGAACGTCCTCGCTGTCAGATTGTCCGAGGATCACATGACCCCCGGGGGTCCTTGTCACTTCCATTAGATTGAGGATTAAATAGATAAAATCAACGATAGACACAAGCCATTCCATTACGCGAATGTGTCAAAATCAAGGGGGAAACCAGTCGAAAAACACGATGCACACACCGAGCTCTCAAAAAATGGCGAAATGACATAGAGCGCAGAAATCGAGTCAGATAACACCTAGATCTGCCCTCGTTAAGACTGTGTGAGAGTTGGTTTGGTCGTAGTTGGTATCCCGAGCACAAGCAATCCTCGGTGATTACCTCATCGTACTCGCTGTCAACGCCCAGAGACAAAGAAGCACCCTCGCAATTGCACACTCGGGGCGAGTCCCGAGACCCTCGCCCTCGGCGCCAACACTAAGTTCGGCCCCTGTGCCGGTCCGTTTTGCAGGCCGTCCGCTCGCCGGCGGACGGTATGATACGTTGCAAAAGTGATGTAGTGCCTGTACACTTCAGGATAGGAGCGTCTGTATGCGCCGCCAGAGCGACATGATGGGAGCGGAATATTTGGAGCGAGGCGACTCGATTGTGCCAAGGCTCGAATTGTGACGACCATGCAGACGGCGGACACTAGTACAAAAGCTGAGATATAGAGAAGCTGGCTGTAGCATCAGACTAGGACCTGGTGACCTCTTACTAGACTACTGGTCCGCGGCGCGTAATTCCCTGATGATTGATACACTCAATTCGGTTTTTGGTCTTCAGTCTTGTGAATCGACCATAAGTGATACCAATCGCACCGCTCGCTTGCTTATCAGGTCTTGCCATTCTTGGCGATTCCTCGAGTAGTGGTGGTCTAGGTCGTTGTTCTGGGCGCATATGTTCTCACCGGCGAGACGACAGGCTCAAGGCTCCTACGTAGCAAAGTTTGGATGTATGTTCTGTGGCTATCACGGACAACATGCGAGCGTTCAGACCACAAGAAGTCAGAGACCCAGTCGTCTCATGCTGAGATCATTCAGAACGCGCCATCATGGCACCTTTAGCACAAACAGATTGAGGAGATCAATCGACATGCAAGAAAAAAAAAACAAAAGAAAACTAGGTGGTAGAATAGATTATCAGCATTCCCAGGATGTATGCGTCAGAAATCTAAACCACATACCTCCAACGCTTCATTCAGACTTCCAGCACTCTGTCCACCTTGGACCGAGCGCCGCGTCGGTGAAGTCTAGCTCGAAACTGCCTTGCTGATTAATCAAAACTGTGTTCTGTGGCCACTTCAGCATTGGTCGAAGGTCCGCCGGGACCCAGAACAGAAGGGACGAGTCGTGGCTGACAACCCAGCCGTCCTCGCTCATGGTCCAGTAGTCGGAGTCGTGAGAGGTAGCAAGACACTTCTGAGTGTCCCAGACGCGGATGGTGGAGTCACTGGAGCATGAGGCGATGAGTCGACTATCAGGGGAGAAGGCAACCGATGCAACCCGGTGGGCATGTGCCCGGAATGGACCAGTCAATGTATCTCCTGTCTCTGCATCCCATAAACGTATTGTCTGATCGAAAGATCCTGAGACTATGTAGCGGCCGTCATGAGAGTACATGGTTGGCCAAACAAAGTCGGTGTGTCCTGCTAATGGACCAAGTATGCTATGTCCTGTCTCTGCGTCCCAGATACGAATCGTATAGTCACTAGAACCAGAGAGGATGCGACGCCCGTCAGGTGAATATGACACTGAGTTAACTTGTTTAGTATGTCCTTCAAATGGACCAGCCAATGTAGCCCCAGACTGAGCGTCCCAAACTTGGAAAGTGCGATCCCCGGAGCAGGACACGATACGTCCACCGTCCGGCGAGTATGCAACCGAGGATACCCAGTCTGTATGGGCCCTAAATGGACCCAATATCATGTTTCCACTCATAGCATCCCAAACACGGACGGTGCGATCATCAGATCCTGACGTGAGATGGCGGCCGTTAGGGGAGAATGTCACAGAGTTAACCTCACCAAGATCTCCTCCCAAAGGTCCAGCGAGGACCAATCCGGTTTGCGCATCCCACACTCGAACAGTCTGATCCTCAGACGCTGATGCAACGCGGTCGTCACTCGGCGAGAACGCTACTGAGTAGACATAGCCGGTGTGCCCCTTGAGCGGACCAGCCAACCTCCTCTCAGACTGCGAATCCCAGATGCACACCGTACAGTCCTCAGACCCAGACACGATCCGACTGCCATCAGGCGAGAACGCAACTGACAGAACCCCTGCGGTATGCCCCTCAGATAGACTGGATCGAGTGTGTCTAGTCCGAGCGTCCCAGATGCGAATGGTGCCATCAGATGAACAAGAGACGATGCGATGGCCGTCAGGCATGTAAATAGCCGCATAGACATGGTTGGTATGTCCCCTGAGCGGACCAGCGGCCGTATCGCCAGTCTGCGCATCCCAGATGCGGATTGTGTGATCTTCTGAGCTCGAGACTATGTGAGCGCCGTCAGGAGAGTATGCTACGGAGCGAACTATATCCGTATGTCCCTCGAGTGGGCCAGCTATTAGATCGCCGGAGTGTGAGTCCCAGACTCGAACCGTGTGGTCATTTGACCCAGAGACAATGAAACTGCCAGTTGGTGAATACCTGACCGAGCAGACTGAGCTGGAATGACCATTCAGTGGACCAAGATATAACTCTCCATTTCTTGCGTTCCAGATACGTATGCTGCAATCAGCTGATCCCGAGGCAACGAAGTGTCCATTGGGAGAGTACGCTACCGACAAGACCGAATTGGTATGACCAGAACACGGATGCTCCATTGCCTGCCCAGTCTTTGCGTCCCAGATACGAACAGTGCAATCGCCCGAGCCCGATGCAAGATGGAAACCATCAGGTGAGAAGACGACAGAGCGAACTTTATCGGTATGTCCTGCAAACGGACCAGCCACGAGTTTCCCGGTCTTACAGTCCCAGATGCGGATAGTCTTATCATTAGACCCAGAAGCCACATGATTACTGTCAGGTGAGAACGAAACCGAATTGACTAAGTCTGTATTGCCTACGAGAGGGCCGGCTACGATCTGGCCAGTGTGAGAGTCCCAGATACAGACAGTGTGATCATAAGAGCCGGAAGCCACCAAACGGCCATCAGGCGACACAGCAACGGAGAAGACCGAGTCCTTGTACCGCCAGACTGCTAGCCCCGCTGATTCCCGGTTGTCAATTGCGGTCCCAATCGCCCGCACTAGCTTTTGCATTCTCGCACCGTAGTACGTCCACATCGGCTCAGACCTATCCCAGACTGCCAACACAGAGAGATAGATGTGAGGCGTGCACTGGCTTACAGAGCTGGCGCCAATGACGGAGATGAACTTCTGTGCGTCCTGGCAGACTCCGTGAAGCTCTGCCAGTAGCTGTTCGCTCTGCGATTGTGTTCATGAGTTGGCTCTATGCCGAACTCTCACACTCACCTTCATCCATCGGCTGGTATCTGCGAGCATCATCGCTCCAGCTCCAGTTGCTTCTTTCAGATTCATGACCTCGACCCAGAACGGTATTTGACCACGCAAGAACTCGGAAACATAGCTCAGCAACCTGATTGAGTTGGCGGCAAGAACCAGGTGCTCGCTCCAGTATCTACGTGCATAGAACAAATGAGGGGGGATGGCGTGATTGATGCGAGTAGGCAGATTAGATAGATCTCTGTCGAGCACGTAGGACGAGTCAAGGTTCAAGATGTTGAAGCGTAGCATATTTTTCATCGTCTCAAAGCATCTCTGAGATAGTAGCTCGTGATGCATGCCCTCGTTGCAGAAGAGTCGGCCTGATCGTCCAGCAGTAAGCATATAGTCAGGGAACGAAGCATGCAGAGTAGAGACGAGCCCGCTGAGCTCGTCCACATGTAGCACAGATCGCAATGGCTCAATTGCTCGGCGCGTCTGGCTAGTATCTTGAAGCTCTAAGAGGTAGGTTAGACTATCAACCGAGAGCGGCTCTCTTGCACAGACGACGGTATGCAGTACCAGCTCGATGTTTTCTCTATCCCAGTCCTCGAGGTCCTTGTCTTCTAATGCGCTCGCCAGTATTCCGGTATATAACACGTCTAACGGTTCGTGTAGTTTGCGGCTCAAGCTTAGTCCAATTCCTAGCAGGACTTCCAGGCGTCTCCGATGGTTAATAGTCAGGTTACTAAGACCGACGTATCTTACAGTTGTGGCGGCGTAGATGAACAGCTTTCCGGACTGTGAGGTGAGTTTAGATATCTGGTCTTCTGACGCAAGCAATCCAAGCTCTGTCTGGAGATAGGTTCTGATATCGGCTTGTACGAGGGACTGCTCTATGTCATGCAAGTGGAGAAGGGAGTGCGAGATACCACCACCGGAAGTCAGCTGGTTCAGTAGAGCACCATCGGGCCGACAGGTCACAAAGAACTTGATCGGTAGGTCGCCAGCAAAGCTTAACAGCGAGCGGAGAAAGAGTCGAGCGTTTTCATAGCCAGAGCATTCGTCTAAGGCGTCGATCACTACTACAAACTGTCCAGTTGATATCAAGGCTTTGACCTCCCGCAAAGGCTCGCTCATGAGCCTCTCGATCTGCGCCATCACGCCGCGAGTCCCGATCGTCGAATCGTTCCGAAGCATTCGAGAGAGTACGTCCTTGACAGGTGGGCAGAGAAGAGCGAGGTAGTACATGATCGTCGGTGTGATTCGGGACACGTCTTGGCATTCGGGCAGGGAACGAGAGCAAAAGAAGCTCGCCGCAAGCTGGTGAGACGTCTCGAGTCTGCTACAGAAGCTGTAAGCTATCGTGGTCTTGCCGGTACCTGCCATGCCGCTCATCCAGTACACCTTGGAGCCATGTGGATCGCTCGCCCAGTTCTGTAGTCCCTCCAGGATCATTTGGCGAGTGTTGGGCGTACAAGCGCCTCGACCGAGCTGTGACGCTACGTTGGAGTCGTATGACGCCGTCCTCGCGGGGTCGAGCTTTTCTAGGTGAGCGTCCTAATAAGGAAAAATTCTTTACATCACCGAAAGTCATCTTTTAGTGCAACGTAAGACTCACGGTTGAGGTCTCAATCGCAATCGCCGTGCGGGTTTCATGGGCGATACTCCATGTAGTCAGAGCTGCTTTGGTCTGTTTACACGCGTCCTTAAATATCATGTAACCTACTCGGGTTAGCTAGACTCACTTGTAGTCGCTGAAAAAGCGTGTCGACTTCGCGATAACACCTCATAATGTCGTCAAGGTCTTGTTCTCCATCGACCAGTATCCTCGCCTCCGTCCGTGACTGTTTCGCGTTGATGTATTCGACTTGCCGTTTTAGCTCGCTGATACTTGCTCAGTTGTACTAGTTGCACGAGAAAAAGGTATCAACTCACTGTACCACTTCTATGACGGACACCGCGAGCTCCGTTGGGCAGGGCCGACTTAGATATGTTTCGAGGATATTAATACTTGATGCGATATTTGCGGCCAGAGCATCATACTCCCGATGACCCTTGGCGGTAAGCTACGCAGCGGCCAGTAGGTGTGGTGTGATTGCTTTCTGGTAGAGTCACTTACCGAGAAAGCCTCCACGCAGTCTGCTAGTAGGTCGACGACTGAGTTGAGCGGAGGCAACGCACCCGTAGCCTTTCCCAGCTTTCTAAGAGCGTTTTTGAGTTTGACTGATCCAGTGGTTTTGTTGTGTGTTGATGTCGGTTCTGCTGATGGCGATGGAGTTGGCGCCGATAAACTGGAATGGTGCTTTGTCTGTTGTCTCGACTGAGTATAGCCCTGCGTCTCGTTGAGACGAGCTGAAGTCTGATCTGATATTGCTACTATTGAGATAAATATAAAATCTCCGTTTAGCAGGTGACTAGTAGTAGTGACGGACGTATGTGTTGCACTGAAGTCTCTGTATGGATTGTGCTCGCGCTAGCGCTGTGGTCTTGTAGTCGTTGGCTAGTACCAGTCGTCATAGGGGTGGATACTGCAATCCTAGGTATTTGCAAACTCGAATTTCTATCGACCTGGGGTAGCTGGAGATAGCTCGCTGGTGGGGGGCCAGACATAGAGACCGTCGCTACATTGGTGAAAGTGTTGGCGCCAGAGGTTCCAACGCTAGTGGGCTCGGGAGTCGTTAGACGTGACCGAACGACCTCGTGACTGGGTCGATCGGGAAAGGCTTTTGGTCGCTCTCGTTTCGACGACTTAGGCGGCATTATCAACGTACAATCAGAGGTTAAGGTGTATGCTGGTGGCGGATAGCCCTAGCCGCGCGTTCTCAGGCATGCTGACTCACTTGTCGGCGCTCATTGTTCCGCGGAGGACCGAATTGGGATTATAGAAGCTCGGAACATTGCTTATATTCAAGCAAACATATCGATAAATTTACACCGACCACGCTCGTACTCGCATATATCTACGTTGAGTTTTGTAGTCAACCTTAGGGCATGTCATCTACCGCCTGGAACTACAATCATGATCGACTCGTAAGACTCTTCACCTCACCAACATATCATGAGGTATAGCTCTCAACCCGTCTCGCTGAGACTCTGCCCTTGTAGCCTATCCCAGCTCCATCTCATCGTTCAAGGCCACACCAATAACCACTGCTCTTGCCGTCTTCACACCCCAGACTAGTCGCACTGAATATTTACGCGCTCAAACAGCATTATGATTGACACGGTCAAGCATGATGACGGACGAGAAGAAGCATATTGAGCAAGCCTTTGAAAATTCCGAATCAAGTACAGGCGGCAGGATATACCCGTAGATTTGAGTGCTGGTCCTAGGTTTGATCAGGTCGGAGCCTTTTTTCGAGAGATATTGCCCATAACAGCAATAGCACCTCGGCAGCCTGCAGAGCTAACTGGAGGTCAATCTCCATCCCAACCTCCACAACATATACAGCATTCAGCTGCATGAATGAGATCAGAACCTCGCCAGAAGTGTAAAACCTTATCTGAAAACTCACCCGAACCTTGCCAGCAGACATTCAACACGCAACCCTCCAATCGAATAAAGGCTACGACACGCGCAGAACCGTCGGAGCAGGAACGAGCCGGTGATTCAGTACGAAACACCAAGGATAGGCCCGCTTCGCACAAGTGCATCGAGCGAGGGATTTGCGAACGGCGCCCGCGCGATAAGACTCGCGCGCAATAGACTCTGGAAAGTCGGGTCACGCGGAGAAGCAGAGGAGGGCTACCAGGTAAAGTTAGGATTCAGATAAATGCAGTCCCAGATTGACGGATCTCGTGAAGGGTTGGATCGTTTATCCCGGCCAAGAATTCCGTGGTTGTACCCAAACCAACGTTTTCCGGTAGGCGAGTCGAGAACAAACTGAAATCAATCCAGCTACCCAGCGGCGACCGAGACAGGTATATGAAGCCGCCTGGGTGTGAGCCGGCATAGCGGAGGTTAAGAGTAATAGGTGACGGGTTACGTGAGGCTGCCGTGTTTGCATTTCGCCAAACTGTGAGCATGAACTGGGCCGCGACGGTGGGCGTCTCTTGAAGCCTCCATTAGTTGGCAGCGAGTCTTGATGTCCTAGTCGGTCGGCCGAATGCTGGTTGGGGGAGCGTCGAGAGGTAGTCGGTGATTGTCGTGCTCGAGTGAGATCAGTGTCGGTTGAGTTCGAATTGTGCCTGATGACGTCAATTCATCCAAGGGGATAAAACGCGAAATCCCGAGGACGCCGAGTAAACCGAAAGACCGGCTGAATGATATTCATCTGGAAAAGGCGACATGGATACGAGGCGTTGAGCTGTTCCTCTCTAAAAACCAGCATTCCCCGATAACGTAGGTTTTCTCCTTCGGGAGACCTCAATCCGGGTATGGTCGTGGGGAAGCGAAGGGTAACGAGGGGATACGTATTGAAGAACCGAACGACACGATTTGTCGCCGAAGGCAAGGAGAACCGTGGCAAACGCATAAGCCAAGGGATGAAGAGAGCTCGAAAGGGACCAAAGCGAAGCGTGCTGTTTCAAGGAGGCGCGTACAAAACCGTTTCCGCAAAGCCTTCGATCCATCTCTCCCGTATGACGTGAAAAATATCAACTACTTCGGAGCATTGGCCAATAGTTGCCGATTGGACGCTCGTAGGAAACAAGGCATAGACCGGATCTTGCGTTTACGTGTTACGAGCAGGTCGTTGGGACGAGGAGCAGGCCCGCTATTCCTCCCAAGTGAACAAACAAGAATAGGGGCTGGAAAGGTGTTTCATTAGATCAAATGTAGAGAAGCGACTTGAGTAAAACATTGAGCGAGGTCAAGGTCCGAGAGGAGAGATACATCGGCGGGTAAGGAGGACGAGGTCGCGTTGTACGAGTGGCGATTTCCTTCAAGCGTAAGTCTCCAATCCACGCCTACAACCGACTAAAACCTGAGAACCGCCCCGCCGCTCCAAAGCAGCTGTCAGTTTGCTCTCCGGAGCCAATAGTCCCCACTCGCAAACTATGACGAAGATGTCTGCAATTCCCTGTCAACTCCAAGGTGGGTTGGCCAAACTCTCGCAACCAGCACGAGGTACTCCAACGCTTCTAGTGCCACCCGCGCCCGCATTGCCGAAGACCTAGATCTGTGCGAGAGCTCTGGAAACTCGCCAAGTGATAAATTCCCTGTTAGCTTTCCAGCTTCGCGTCACGGTCGTGGTCTATGAAAACGAGATGACTTTTCGAGTCCGGATAATCCCTCAGAGCAGCCATCCAAGCGCGAATGTCGTTCCGTTGCCCGAAGTTGCCAGCGATGGTCATGGAAGAGCCAGAGAGGCACAGGTCGCGTTGCGAAGGCCCCGAGCCGATTATCCCGATGTACCGAGCGAATGACAAGAGGAAATCAGCCGGCTTTCGTGTGGAGTATTATGGGATTTTACCTTTCAGGGAGAGGGAGCCCGTTTTCGAGCGGCAAGGAAGGAGGTGGGACAAAGCCAAATGGCTGGGTGTACGAGATCTGGAGAGTTTGGATCACAACGCCTTTCAGCGCGCCGACTGGAATGCGTCGCTTCAGTTCGGGGAACTAGCCGCCAACCGGTGGAGGGGATACGCTGTGACGTTGATGGAAGCCATGGTACGGATAAGTTGCCGTAAGTCCTGACTGGGGCTTGTTGGGAGGAGAGCTGAATCATCGGCTGGTTGCCGCGCAGGCTATGGGGAGGCGACGTAAGGATGAGAGTACAGAGCGTCGAGGTTACATCCCAAACGTCAGAACAGGAGCGAGGCCGAAGTGTATGGTGGATATGCCAGCACAGGCTCTACTCGGGGTTAGAGTCCCCTTCAAGATCATTAGCCACCAAGATATTTCACAAGCCTCTTTCGACTCACTGTGATAGGCGCATCCGACATCCGGACCATCCAGAACCTCATTTCGCCACCACAGTCTAGCCGGCACGACTCCAGTTTTGCCTCGACGTCCCGTTGGTACCCCCAAGTCAGCCTTTCGTCGGTCTAGGTGCTGAGGTCGTGGTCAAGACATCAAGTAAGCAGATGTCCGAAGCTTTCATATCCGCGCAGAATAGGGACTTTCGGTGGAGGTGTGGGAGAGGTGATCGGCGGTTTGATGATCAACAAAGGCACGTGGCCTGGATATAATTTGCGTCCGTTTGGTCTGATCCATCAACTGCCAGCCTGCTTGGCCCTCTCGCTTCGCTAACCATGGTGGATGCACTTTGAGATGCGTAGCTTGCTCTCGTCGGACGGTACACCTCACTATTAGGCTTACCTACAGCTCAGAACTAGCGCGAGGATATTTTCTCCTAATCATGCCATTTAGTTCGGGATCCTCACTAGCTGTTGTGACCTCCTCGTCGTATTTGGGGTCTTTAGTTTGAATATCTTCAAATTCTCGCGGCTATTCTCGAAACTACAATTGGTCACTCCAAATCCTACAGATATGAGTTCAAGGACTAGATATTACTAGCCTCCCGCCTTGACTGTTTGCGAACCTTTCGCCCCGGCTCCACTAGCCATGGTCAAGGACGAACCACATCATACCTCTCTCTTTTCAATCATGAGATCTGGCTCAGCGAGCGTAGCGGTCACTTAAAACTAGTCTAGCCTGACCATGCGTCCGACGTACTCAAGGAATAACCCGCCATATCGCTTCAATCACACCGGCGATTCTTTAACTGCATTATCCTCACAGAAGCGTTCAATCCACAGCTATCTCCACTAATGCATAATCGACTGCCGGAATATGGCTCATAGGCAGTTTAGATCGGGTGGAGGTTTTTGTTGTGTGAGTGGGGGATATCTGATGCTGCGACCAGCACAATGAGCTGTAGTCTAGTAAGTAGATCTACTTATTCGTATCTTTCGTTTCTCCACTTTTTTCTCCTCCCAACCATCTCACTCCAACTACGCCCGCTCATAGTCACTAGCTCACCACGACTTGTGCACAATCATAACTCTCCGCTGCAATATCACAAAAACGCTCCCCAAACCGTTCTAGCTTGCATATACTTCAATAAATGTGATACGAGAGTGCAAGCCATAGAATCAAATGTTGTTACTTCGCTTCGATATGGCTACAAACTCACAACTAGGCATACGGAAATGTGAAAACGGGAACAAGATCGTGAGGCTCGACAAGAGGCGGATGAGATTGGCTGTTAAGACATGGGAGGTCGTAAAGTGCGGCACTGAGCCATTAGATCACCCATCAGATGTAATGCTTAATGGACCGGCACACCTGTGCGACTCACCAAAACCGTCCGACCTTAACGCATGATCCCAAATAAGATCTAAAGTCCGAGAGTTTCACAGAAATAAGCGCTCTTTCCAACAAGAGCGTAAGACTTCTATGCGTCTAACAAACAAAGAGGAGGTATCCCACTATGGGTGGTGTCGGAAACCAGCAAGGGGCGCACACGTGACTGGCTATGGGTTTTCTGGTCCGGTTTTACTCTAGGGGAGGTCGGGGATTCTCTCCGAGTCGAAATCATGTAAAAATGTTGAAAAAACGCCAAGATCCTTTGTTCGAAAGCGTTTTCACCGAATTCTCCGGAAGTTCTACAGAGCTGAAGAGCCCCAATCTCCCGTAGAGTTAGTGTCGCGCGTCCGGCCCGTCCCGCCAACCAACGAACCAGTTTAATTAGGTCATATCCTAGCCCTTACGGGTCTGAAAATCGTCGAAACCAGCTTCAGTAGTCCCAATGTGTCTGGTTCGTTCAACCTTTCTCCCCAAACTGTCTCTACCGTCACCTCAATCATTCCGTCGTCGCGACCACCCAAGCGATTTATGGTAATTTAGCACATTCATTCATTCACGCCAAGTTTACTCTCTACATACAGTAGACCTTCCACTTTACGCTCACGATTAGCTCCCGCGAACAACAGGCTCACCAATTTGTCGTCGAGTCTGGCCAAAGACCAAAGCCATATCCTGGTGTTTTGGTTTCTCCGCTCTGGGCTATGTAACTCCAGGCGGTCCCGAACTCCAAGTTGAGGCATCAAGGGGGCATCCATCCTGTGTGATAGTCCGTGGGTTTAAATCACCGTTCCATGTATCGAACCGGGTATGATGGGCGAGACTGTGCCAAACGAGGAAGACATCGGGGATGCATAAGCGGACCAGAGACAAAGCACAGAAGATCCATGTAGCACGTTTTAACCCGAGCTTTCCCAAACAAAAGGCGGGATTGAGCTAACTATGCATAAATGGCGGCATATACCGAGTAAATCGAAGAAAGGAGCCGAACCCTCAATACGAGCTTCCGGCTATGGTTGGGCGAGAGAATGCGCGAGGGATTTGATGACGGATCATGCAGAAAGCAAGGGCAGAGCAAGAGTATTTCCAGGCACGGCTGATCGACGCGAAGTTCAGGAATGACACTTGGATCACCACCTCTATTCCATAAACGCCAGGTCGAACTTTCATAACGAGTACCTTCAGGTTTGAGAAAGATTAGGGTCGGATCGAGTAGCTGTATCCAGTAGGAGCATCAACCTATTAGACGAAGGGATCCAGAGGCTAGAGTGAATACAAAGACACTGAAAGCCCGAGGAGTTGTGGTTAGGCAAGGTGATGGTGGGAAGCAATGTCGAGTGAGGGAGACCAAGAAGTAGAATCCAATGCCGCAAATGGATTGGGGCTCAAGAGCCTCGGAATAGGAGAAGCGATAACCGCGACCAAATCCAGCCGTCAGTGGTGACTAAAGGGTTTTGGGGGCGGCGTTCAAAAAGGCCTAAGCCTCTCCAGGATGCACAGGTCTGGAGCAAGTGATGCCAGCATCGCACGAGATGGGAACACCTAACCTCGCAGTCTGAAATGTACCTCACGGACAAACCGAACGCGCCACCTTGACCAGAGATTTATCACACGCCAGCATGGCATTGGGTACCGCCTCGAGAAGATTAGGGCCAGAACCTGCGAGATTGGCTAGCGAGGCGCCGTTATGTTGCAATTGTGTTCCACGTAGTTTTGACTCCGCACGAGGAGATGGGTGGCCAAATGAAACGCCAAGGCCAAAGTCTCCATCGCTCACCGCCAGAGCGTGTCGCGAGGAACCATCCTGCAGAAGCGATATCGATGATTCGTGAACGAGTGTGAAGATGAGTCAAGAGGTGAGGGACCTGGAAGGCGGCGTCAGGAGGCCAAGCCGAGAGGGTCCGGCAGGGGCGGGTCGCATCTCATAGTTTTTGAATTGAGGAGATCAAAGCATGGTCGCGAACCTTTGACGAGTCGGAGGCTGGTCGGAAACAACAAAGGGCACAGTGGTGAGTCACAGACCGCCAAGCCTGTGAACGGAACGATGGAGTGTGGAAAAAAGATTTTAAGATCTGGTTGTCGCGAACAAGATGGGCTTGGACAAGGATAACGAGTAGGCAACTAGGCGTTCAACGCTGCGTCTCAAATGTCACCCAGCTCAAGCATGTCCAGTAACCGTCAATACTGGCAGTGTATAGCCGAACGCACGCCAGCATGTACCGGACATGCACCAGGCCAAGCCCGCCACTGGCGATCAAGTTGCCAGAATAAGAGCGGATGGGTAGTCGGGCGGAATGGAGGATTTGGTTCGCGTAGTTTAAGTATCGTATACCGGAGTTGGGCCGAGGCTAGCGCCGAATAAGGCCGGGACACAGAAGGAACTAGTGAGGGATTTACGAGTCTTCCGGCTGTCTCTGGTCGATCGGCTGGGATTTCAACGAGACCGGGACCAAACAGAATCGAGAAGAGCACGGCAGTCCCAGCGACCGTCAGGGACTAGTAGCTTGGATAGTAGGGGCTTCGTCGGCGAGCAACGTTGGACGCGATAGAGAGGAGCAAGCCAAACTTTCCCACGTTCTAAGTGTGGGCATCGTATGTTAACGGAGTAAGAATCTAAAACTGCAAGGCGCACCAGAAAACACCGTTGGACCTCCATCACGGTGATTGTGACACATTAGAGTCAGCAGTCGCGCGAATGGGCCTAGACACACGATGTCCCACATCAAGCCATCCAACCCAATCGCCATTCCAACTGCCGTGTACCAGGGCACGCCACCGCGTTCGAAGGAAGATTGATGCCGTCCTGTCATATTTCGAGGGCGTCGAGCGCACGGCTCGTTAGGCTTGCATCGTTAATGATCGTCGCCGGCGAATGTCTAGTGAGCGCGTGGTCGAAAATGTGCTCATGGTCGGGACGAGTGTCGTGGTAAACGGCAGAACGCGCTCAGCTGACAAATCATCGAGTCCAGACTCTGGCGACTGCTGTTACGTCAGCGGACTCGATCCAGCGTTCGACTCCCGTCGCCGGTCCGTTTTGCAGGCCGTCCACTCGCCGGCGGACGCTATGGTGCGTCGGGACGGCGATGTAATGCCTGTACACTTCCGTATAGGAACGTACGTATGCGCCGCCAGAGCGACATGATGAGAGAGGAATAGTTGGAGCGGGGCGACTTGATTGTGCAAAGGTTCGAATTGTAGTGACCATGCAGACGGCGAATAGCTAGTACGGAAGCTGAGATATATACAAGCTGGCTGTAGCATCAGACTAGGACCTAGCGGTCTTCTGTTGGACTACTGCTGGTCCGCGGCGTGTAATTCCCTGATGATTGATACTCTCGATTCGGTTTTTGGTCTGCAGTCTTGTGAATCGACCATAAGTGATACCAATCGCACCGCTCGCTTGCTTATCAGGCCTTGCCATTCTCGGCGATTCTTCGAGTAACGGTGGTCTAGATCGTTGTTCTGGGCGCATACGTTCTCACCAGCGAGACGACATGCTCAAGACTCCTGCGTAGCTTTCTTTTGTTTGTACACCTGTCCCCCTGCGTCGGAGGCCAGGGGGATAGGGGACACTTTTATCCCTGAACGTCGGCCGAGATTTTCCAAGTTATAGCTCGTCTCATGTGTGT
>WSTH01000750.1:0-18787 GCA_019616345.1 Ceratobasidium sp. 395
TACCGCAGCCTCAGTATCCAAAACAAGCTTATCGATCAATCCGAGCTGCTGATCTTGGAGCGATTGGCCCCATGACCAAGGTACGCCCGGCCACGCACCTGTGTATCTACACCGGCTTGGCTCTCCTTGTCACCCAACATCAGCAAATGCAGTTTTTGCTTGACAAGTGCTTTTCAAGGATAAATTTTAGGTACTTGTCTGGAAAAGCACTTAAAAGTATCTCGGATCATCAAAAGCTGTTTAAAGCTGCCCCAAAGCTGACATACCATGATTTATAAGCGCTTTTCAGATGACATAGGATAACATGAAAAGTTCTTTACAAGGCAAGTATCTTGTCTCCGTAAGGTCTTTGAGAGGAAACTATCTTGCCTCAAAAGGTCTTATGGTTAAAGGCTAACATCAGGAACAACGGAAACGTTTACGGACGTCTACGCAGACTGCCGTAGACGCGCCGTAGGCGCCGGAGACCCATGGTCTACTCGGTCTACAGTGCAGTATCCATTGCACGGTAGGTTGTTGATTCGTGTTGATTTTGGCAGGGCTCACAGTAGTAGATAATGAAATATATGTTTGTTACGTAGATTTAACAACAGTTACATGTCACAAAGAGATTACGGACACGGGCGCAGGCACGAGAGGCACATCGTTGTTGGCGCTGCATCACGTCAGCTGTGAGACCGGCTTTGGCGCAGGTGTGGGGATGTACAGACGGATGGGGGGCGTGCAATGTAGGGAGGACGAGGGGGAGCGGCGCGGGAGCGATGCCCGTTTGCGGCACATACACGGCGCACGTACAGACATACTCGTACGCGGGCGAGTGAAGCGGGCCCCCCACATCCCGCTTGGTGAGCCGCAGCGCGCAGTCGCACGCAGACGAACTGAAGCGGCAGGCAACGGTTTTCGGCTGCAATGTCGACGCGGGCGTGTATTTGTGCTCGGTGGCGAGTCAGCTCGCCGTGATACGTAGGGTCGAACATGCCAGTTGCGCACACAAGGGTACACCTAAGTTCAGCAGTTGTTCGCGGGGCGTTAACGGAGCAAGCCTAGGCGACGCAATCTGTTAGCGCGAGGGTGAAGCTGGCAAGGAGTTCACTCACCGCAACCGCTCGCCGGATTTGAATGTGTATGAGTGTGAATGGAGGTGGATTCGCGCATCTGGGCGTATGAAGGGAGCGCGATTAATTGGTGAAGTTGTTCGAGTGTCAGCGAACGCGCGTCAATACTTCAAGCAGGGCGTGAAACGTACCCGGATAGGCAAGAACGCCGCAACCGACAGTTCCAGCCCTCATAAGAAGGGGACTCGGACTCGGCCCAAGATCGTTTGCAGCTCGTTTCCTTATGTCCTTCGTCCGAGCCATTTGGCTTTCGAGGGTTTCTTCGCGCCTGCATACGCGGGCTTCGTAGAACTCGCGCCGGGCGCCGGATCCGGTTGTGAAAGGGCTGCCGTCGAGGGGCAGCATCCCGATGCACGGGAAGGTCGAGACGAGGTAGAGGAGGCGTGATCGAATCGTACAGAGGCGCGTAGGCGTGGCGTTCGGTGTGCACAAAGGTAAGCCGCGGTCATCGATATACATATAATTGACTCACTGCGTCGGTCCATTGGCGAGTCACTCATCGCGTAGTGCCGGCGCTGGAGCGTCAAGATGACGCGCAGCGTGGGAGCGTGTGAGCGGCGATCAGGGCGACAAGCGACTCGTTGCATCAGTTGATAGCGGGTGCGCCAGGCATTGTTGTCCCGACCAGGACAACTAGCGACTACAGCACGTCATGACAAGTCGCAGGAACGTGCGAGAGACGAGGCGGATTCGACAAACTGGAGGTAGGGTAAGCAACATTAGCCCCGGTAACAGGTCGCAATGAGCGACTTACCATACGTCCTAGCAACGCCGAGTCGTGGTACTGGAAGTGAGCAAGCAGCGAACGAGTGTGTGCCGGACGGAGGTCGCCCGTTTGCGAAGGGGCGGCGGTGGAGTGAGGGTGTGAAAACCGCCAAGTCCTGTTGATCGGCGACCCTGAGTGGCAGCACATCACGTGCCGGCCTACATACGTACTCCACCCAACCTTCGATCGTCACCATCACCCACTCGACCGACAACCGCAAACACTCGCTGCCCGCCTTGCCCGCTTGCTGCCCGCGTCTTGCGACCCTGAACTACTCGCCATCTCCACGGAACTCGCCGCCGCGTTTAACTCACCAATAACGCTGCAGTGGCGAGGGATTTTCGGTTGGGCGAAAACAAGATTCGAACCCGAATTTTCGACCGGTGAGTAGCCCTCCTGTAGTTCGAATTGATGCTGACTGGCTTGGCTGACTTTACGCGCGCCCCTTCGCATCATACCAGTGTTCGATCCGATTTGCTCGCAATGCACCATGCCTTTTGCGTCCCCGTTGCGCCTGCTTTTCCGCCTTCTCGAGCAGTGAGTTTCTCGCTCATTTGTCGTGACAGACCGATTTTAACGCGACGCTACTGTGCGCTGCGCGCCCTTATGCTCTGTCCGCATTCCGTCGGTTCTTTCCTCGATCCACTCTGTCGTTCAACCTCAACGCCCGTACCCACCACCTTTTGCCAGCAGCCACTCTGACCTCTCGTCCGAAGTTGAATCTTACCGAGGATTAGGTGTTTTTTTTTATATCAAATCATTGCCCCGGCTCAAACTCGATGCTGACTATTGCTTGATAGGTACAGAGCGTGTGCCGACTGCATGGACGAGCCTGGCGGCAAGTGGTTCGCCAGGAACAACGCCGAGCTGGCCGAGCTTTGCCGTCGGCCCGAGTATCCTTGCGCAGCGCCAAGGTTCCCTGAAGCGCTGTCTACTGCCACTACCGCCAACGAGTTTGAGCTCGTCATGGGCACTCGAACGTTGGACCGACTGGTCATACTCTTGTCCGCACACAGTTAGTCAACTGCCTTGTTCCTTGTTTGCCTGCTAACGTTCTCGGGGACGTGTCCGCCATTCCTGTTATCACCGAGTTTGAGCCCCACTTTTACCAACCGCCTCCCCAACTCCTTCTTTCCCAACCCTTGCCTACCGGGCTGCATCCCTCAGCCACCCCAGCTTCTCTAGGTAATATGTGTAGCACACGCCCTCTGGCGTTAACGATGCTTCGAGCACGAGGGCCGTCGCATCGTCCCTCAGATCACCGTAAGCACGGCCATCTCCATACCTGGTAATGTTTTTTTACTGATTGCATTGTTTGCCACGTCCGACGAGACAAATGAGGTTGATCCCTATGTCTGTTTTTTGTTGCTGTGACACCAACCCTGTACACCGGACACACCACGCGCCACACAACGCATCGGCCCTATGCAGAGTCTGTCGAACAATGTACATCAGCTCCATTATGTTGCCTCGCACATGTTGTGCTGCTAGTTGCTGTATTTACTGTCTGTTCCACCTGTACATGATAATAAAATTTTCAGCGTGAAGTACAAAAAAGCAAATCTGATTGAGAGAGCAGCCAATCAAATTTTGAGCATTCAATTGGAGCATTCAAGTGCATACATGTGTGCTTCAAAGGTGAAACAAAGTACATATATGCATGCTTGAAAGACGCTTTGAAGGATATATAGGTGTGCTTTTCAGGTGATTTTCCGTACACATGGGTATGCTTTTTAGGTGATTTTCTGGACACATAGGCAAGCTTTTTGAGTGATTTTCCACACATATAGGCATGCTTTTTGGGTGATTTGAAGTACATATAGAGGAGTTTTAAAGTAGTTGAAAGCTGCCTAGGTTTGCTTTGAAGTGCTTTTCAAGTGCTTTAAAAATTGGACTTGTCTGGGACATGCTTTTGATGCTTTTAGTGCTTTAAATCACTTTAAAGCACCCCCAAGCTAAAACTGCTTTTGCTGATGAACCCTCAACTTTCCTGTTGGTGATACAAGCCTGTAGCATCGATGCCCGGATCGCTGCGCACATCAATGATCACATGACCTCAGGGTCCACAACATTGATGGGCGCTCTCGGCCGCTTATCGGAGATTTTTGCTAGGTTCCTTTGTCACCACTTTCCTTTCTTGGACAATTTCCTTTCTCTCTATAGAATGCTTCTGTGCTTCTTGGTTGTCTGTATAGTTACCTTTTGTGATACATAGCGACCTTTGTACTTCTTTTGTACTAGTCTCTTTCTTTGTGTTACATGGTTACTTTGTTGTCATATCTGTATATATGCGCTACTGGATAGTTCTACAATACAGATCTCGTTTTATCCCTTACACTAGTGTGATAAGTGCTGCGCATATTCTCAACATTCCAACATTTCCTCCCCTCACAGCTAACGTTCCGTGCGTAGCATAAACTGGCCGGAACACATTGGGACAAGCCACGATACCAGCCCTACTAACTCTGCGTGAGCTGGGTAGGTGAGTACAACACGCGTCGCCATATTGAAATCGCCAATGCTTACGGTTCTTGGGACTCGAACGTTGGCGCGCCGTTGCGCCACTCGTACACCCGCCTACCCTGCTTCCAGGCAACGTATCTGGTACGTATTTAAACTCCTACATTTGACACCTACCACTTTGCTAACGATCGCAAAGTCTTTATTAGCACCGTTAGATACAACCCGCCGGTGTGCTATGCTAGTGTCTGACTCGCGCTGTATTTGTTCCGTATCGGCTTTGTATGCGTCTCGCGATTGCTGTAGCCCAGAACCCGCTGTATCATATATCTAATAGTAAATATACATATACTTATTGCCCATTCGATATGGATGTAAGGCGAAATATGTACCTGTACAATTGGATATCCAATACATAGCTCACTTGTCATGACCTTGACTAAAGTCAGACTGGGGGAGAGGGAATGATGGTACAATTGGGATTTAACCCCCAAAGGGAGCTAGATATGCTAATATTCTATCTAAAGAGTACAAGGCATTCCAGACTGGGGAGCCAGACTGGAAAACTAGCAGTCTTATATACATCTGAGGTGCCAATCCATTTGCAATCCTTTTGCCAATCTCTGTGAGTCACTATGACTCCAACTCTGACTCCTATCCCTATGACTTGACCCTATGACTCTCCTTATGACTCCTGTGCCCATTCTATGACTCCAGTGCCATTCACCCTTAGTCAGGTGGCTTGTCATCTTAGTCAGGTGGCTTGCCATCTTAGTCAGGTGGCTTGCCACCTTAGTCAGGTGGCTTACAGCCTTAGTCGTGACCCTTTTTAGTCAGATCAGTGGCAAGCCACTGATGAGGGTCACGACATCACTAGCCTCTTAACCCCCCGTTTTCATCTCACAAGTGGTCATGAATTATGCTACGGGCTCATAAGGCTCATGAGCTGCGGACTGAACGTCATGAGACTCATGAGCCCCTGAGCAATCCTCATGAGCATCATGAGCCACTGACCTAGCGCTCATGAGGCTCGTGAGCACAAGTCAGGTGATCAGTGAGTGCTCCGTGGCGTTAAACGAGCACTCACCACAGGTTCGATTCTCATTGAGAAAAACCTATTTTGCAGACGAAGCGACTTATTCGCTCCGCCGAAACGAAAACCAAAGGTCTTAGCCGATAGACCCCTAATCCAGCGGATTCTAGGGCTGAAACGACTAGCAGGCGCTGAAATTAGTGGGACCAGCATGTCACGACGACCCGGTTAGCTGTCCAACAACTAAACGGACGGGTCCTGGAACCGACACCGAGCAGATTAGTTCATGCATCACCCGTTCCCCCACCATTAGCTGACAGGGAGCTAACTGGTAGTCCAATTAGTGGCCTAGCCAAATAATTCGCCCGACGATTAGGGGGCGGAGAACCTGATTAGCGACCAGGCAATCAATTCTGCCCGAACTAGTTGTGAGCCGGAACAATTAGATCTTTTAGCAGTACTAACCACTGCTGCTTATAGTCCCTTCTCAACCTCCTCTTTCTTTAGGGCCGACCGGACGGGTCGGACTTAAGGGCTTGAACTTCGTGGGAGCCGGCGCTTACCTTGCGCTGGTTCCATTTAAGACGCCACAGGCGGTACCTTGTTTCACTCTTGACCACGACCAACCCGTGCGGGTACACTCGGGTACCCCGCCGCAGCCTCCACCCACCGACCGCCCATCTATTAGACAACTAGTTCGCCGCTCACCGTAAGCTCAACGTCCGTTTTTGCCCCTTGCGCAATGCTGGCGGTCACCCTCAAGCGCTGTTGCTTTTGCCATATACCTGGTGTCGTAATAACCTGGCAAAGATGGTGGCGAATCGATCGTCGTAGGAGTGAGTTCGGTTGAGTTCCAAGGTGCAATACTTCTTTACTAACTGCAGCGCTTTAGGTTTATACAATGACGACAGCCATCGCAAAGATGGGACGAGCACCTAGCCGCCTACAACCGTAACTGTTCCACTTTCCTAACGTCATTACTGCTTCTCTTTTTGTGGTTCGCCTCGATGTAACGTCTTCTATCAATATCATAGTTTTATCCATCTAGCCCGCACAACTCAACACCTGATAAAAGCCCACTAAGTGAATACTAAAGAGCTAAAACGCGCCCACGAGGACAAAGACGCGACTAATTTCGACCTAATTGGCCGCTAAAAGAGCTAAACCAGGTCTGTTTATTCTATATTAGCTATTATTCCACGACTAACACCTCTAACTGAACGCATCTAGACGCCTGGCCGACTAATTTGCCCTGATTAGTTCCCGGAGAACTAATTCTGTCAACATGAAACACCGTCACTAACCGGCCAGGCCCAGGACTAGTCAAAGGTAGGGTCTACTAATTCCGGCCATGCTAGGTGACACCTTGGCGAACGACACTAATTGACTAATCACCCCGAAATTAGGTCACTTCTTTTTTCCTGATGCCACTTACTTCCTGTGGAGACAAATATTTGCCCAGGCTGGGTCATTATGGTCTGTTTCGCGTGTGGCTTTACTTACTCGCTACAGGAGCAAGCGTTTGCGTTGACCTGGTTAGCGTAGTTTGTCTCGCATGTAAGATGTACCCACTCGCTATGGAAGTAGTTGTGTGTGTCGACCGGGTCAGCGTAGTTCATCTAGTATGTATCATTACTCACGAACTATGGGAGCAAGCATATCCGTTGATCAGGTTAGTGCAGTTCACATATCACGAATCGGTACTCACAGGCTATGGGAGCAAGAGTTTGCATTGACTGGGTCAGCAAAGCCCGTATCGCGTGCAGCATGACTCACAGCCTACGGGAACAAGCATTTGCGTTGACCGGGTCAGCGTAGTCCGTCTCGCATGAACCGTTACTCACGATCTACGAGAGGAAGCATATCCGTTGATCGGGTCAGTGCAGTTCACATATCACTAACCGGTACTCACACTCTATGGGGACAAGTGTTTGCATGGGCTGGGTCAGCGTAGTCCATCTCGCATATACGATCTACTCACTCGCTATGGAAGCAATAGGTCCATTGATCGGGTCAGCGTAATTCACATAGCATGTATCATTACTCACGATCTATGGGAGCAAGCATTTGCATTAGCCAGGTCAACGTAGTCCGCCTTGCATGTAGCATCACTTACAGACTATGGTGGCAAGCGTTTGCATTGGCGAGGTCAGTGTAGTTTGTCTCGCATGTCGCATTGCTCACAGCCTGTGCGAGCAAGCGTATACATCGACTGGGTCAACCTAGCCCGTCACGCATGTAGCATTACTTACAAGCTACAGGAATATGCATTTGCATTGACTTGGTAAACGTGGTTTATCTCGCATGTAGCGTTACTCACAGACTATAGAAGCAAACGTTCACGTTGATTGGATCAGCGAAAACCATCCTGCATGTACAGTTACTCACGTCCTACGGGAGCAAGCATATGCGTCGACCGGCTCAGCGTAGTCCGTCTCGCATATAGCATCACTCACAGCCTATGAGAGTAAGCGTTTGCGTCGACTGGGTCAGCATCGTCCATCTCGCATGCGCTGTTACTTACAGACTATGATGTTGACTGAGTCAGCGTAGTCCATCTTTTATATAGCGTTACTGACCGTCTATTACAGGAGTTTGCAATGACAGGGTTAGCGTAGTCCGGCACCTGGTACCTTCACTCACAACCTATGAGAGCAAGGGTTTGCGTTAACTGGGTCGGTACAATCCGTCTTACATACAGTATTACTCACTTGCTATGAAAGCAAGCGTTTGTGTTGATTGAGTCAGCGTAGTCCAGCCTCCATGTCACATTACTCACACCCTATTGGAGGAGGGGTTTGCAATGACCGGGTTAGTGTAATCCCACACCTTACATGCACCATCACTTACAACCTATTAGAGCAAGCATTTGAGTTGACTTGGTCAGCCTGGTACATCTTGCTTGCAGCATCACTCACTCGCTATGGGAGCAAGCATTTGCATTGACTAAGTTAATATTGCCCGCCTCGTGTAGAAGGTCACTCACTTGCTGTGAAGGCCAGAATTTGCGGAGACCGATTCAGCAGAGTGCCCCTGGTACATGGTATGGCTTACCTTCTACCGGATGGCACAGTTGCCCAACCCCAAGAGTAGCGGTCAGATGGTTGATGAATTTCAGGAGAAAATATGACTACCCATTCCTCTAACGAGTCTGCAAGGTTACTTGTCGTGTTCTACACAAAGACATTTACATCTTATTCTAGCTCTTGGTCTGCATCTAGTCACCTACTTACCTCCTGCGTGAACCATGTTCCAATATTTCTTCGTCAGTCCGTTTGTTGAACTAGCGTCATGCACTTACCAACGTCTCGAGGGATCCCTTGTCAGCAACCGGATGCGAACGATCTAGATCATTTCCAGGAGCAAACCGCCTAAGAACTTTTTTGAAACCTTTCATATGTAATAGCGATGTGTTTATGTACTGCAGCTGCGAGTCGTTTGCCACTGGTGGTTCTGAGAAGCTGCGCGAGGGTCGATGATACTTTACATAATCGCTGATGGCTACGAGCGCCGGGCGCATACACCTCATCTCACCTACCGTAAACCGCTCACTACATTGAATCATCACATCTAAGTAGTCGTTTTTTGTTATGATAGCATACAGAGCTCGATGATAGATCTCAAACATTTCTTGCTCCCAACCTCACCACGTCTTTTTCGACTCCTCCCCACCTTCCACCAGCACCTCCGAACTCGTTTCAAACTTGCCCGTATCCACCAGCGCGTTGACTAGCTTGTCTCCGAATGCAGTGGTAGGCATCAGTATTCCCCTTTCTCTGCCGATAGGTGTCAGGTTATTCGAGTCGAGGAGTAACAGTGCGCTTTCGAATATCATCCCTAGCATACACCAATTAGAACAAAACAGTAACTGAACAGACGAGAAAAAACTCACAGGCGGTGAGATAATACCCAGGATCCCCACGTCCCCTTACAACACTCTTCGCAATCACCCCTCTCGCCTCAGCCACATTTACAACCTTAAAACTCCCCGTTTCTAGTTTATCCATCGGCGGCCCACCTCCACTCGCCGGTAAAATCCGCCTAGCGAGCCATCGAACGAGCGGAAATAGAGCAAACGCCGCAAAGATCATGTACCACGTCAAACTAAGAAGCACTTCGCCCACCGCGGAACCGGTCGGCATGAACTCGTGGTACGAGAATGTACTCGGTGGAGAGGATGAAGACGCGCGGCGACGTAATTCACGGAGATCCCAGGAGCGTCGAACAATCGCTTCGTTTGGGGGACTCATTGGGAAGAAGCCACCGTAGATCGTAGGTCGAATATGAGGGAGGGTGTAGAGGATCTTGGGGAGGGTGGAATAGCCGGGTGGACCGGGTACTGCATGGTAAAAGACTGGTTAGGTTTAATATGATGCGAAAAGTAAGGAATAACGTGCTCGGGCTTCATCCCCATCCCCATCCTGTTCCTTTTGCTTGTGCACTCGCAGGCACTTCTTCGAGCTCGTTGAACATCGTAGGCGCGGTACCTCCTGATATGCCGGAACCTTTGGCAGTGTGTGCGCCGACTGACTTGATATCCAGAGGTGCTGAGCCGAGAGAACAATTCATTTAAGTCAGGGATAACTATGAGCGGCGCGAACGTACCGGGTTTACCCGAGCCGAGCAGTTCTTTTCAAGTGTCTGAGTAGAGAGATATGCGGCCAAGTCAGATGGGATCGAGTCGAAGCCGGAGGCGGGTACAATGCATGCACCGGCCTTGTGAGCGAGATAGTTGTACCTAGACACATTTATCCGAAAAATTAGGATCACATAACCAAACGTGGCGTGTGACCACGTACGTGCTCTTCGATCAGCTTGCCAACCCAATACAGCTCTCTCGCCAAATCAACATAGTGCACTCCCTGAATCGCACAAAAGCTACATTCGGAGAATTAGAAGCATTGCAATCAGCCACTCGGCAAACATACTGGACCACAGTATAGAGCCGTACATCCGATAGGGGTCGACCGGTCAAGTTGATAATTAACCACCCGAGCTTTCGAAACATCGTTGTCCCCCCTGCTCGGGTCGATCATGCCAACATAACTTGCTACTGTGTGGCCAGACTTATTGGCGAGTTCTCTAACATTCGATAGCGTACGACCACCCAAGACTATGCGCAAGGATGGTGCGACTTTGTGGATTGTAATATGTTCCACAGGTAATCGGCCACAATCACGTCGTATCAGCATTGAGGCGAGCGAAGACGCGAATGGACCGACCGTATGGCTGAGAGTGGTCCAGATTGCTCATGTCCCCATGTATTGTAAGCAAGACGTCACCCGGTCGCGAGTCCTTGAACCTTCTAGTCCAGCGCACGAGTGCCTAAAGCTATACCTAAGGATCGTACTATCCCGAGAGCTCAATACATCGATCAGCTGTAGTCAGGTCGTTTCGATATGGGGCAAGTGACGCGATAGACTGATTTAGCGGGCTTTACCCGCTACTCGACTCTGAGGACAATGTCGTGGTGACGTGAGCGTGGCCTGACGTCACGTGCCACGCTTCTGAACCTTGACCCTGTTACGTGGGTAACGTTGCGTTTTCCACCACGACCGCTCGCTTGCATCGCGGGTTCACTTTAGCTGATCTAGACTTGACATTCACCAGCGCACTGTCTGCTATTATCAAACGAGCTCTCCGAATGTCTTCTACTGATAGCTTAACTCACTCAGTGGAGAAGAATAACCGAAGTCTTTGACCGCGGTAAACTGGCACTATCCCATGTCTCGATTCTGACTTGGCTAGTATCATATGTCCGTCCCCTCCTGGTTCCGGTTTCAAAATCTTAAGCAATTCTCATAGAATCAGCCGCCCCAACCAGTGACATCCGCCATAGTCAGAACAACGGGTATGACATCGACGGGAAATTCAAGGGCGGTTGAAGCATCGCTAGGGATGTGAGAGGTATGTGATGCGCTTTGCAAGGCTTTGCATCATTCGAGGCCCGTTAAAATCGTTTAATGATTAGGTTCGAAAGTATGCTCATACCAAATGTGTACATATGTAGCTAGTATAACAATCTTATATAGCGCAGTAAATGAATAAACGAGTGAATTGATAGTTGGATAATGATACAGTAAGGACTGGCGCATCGGCCGCCTTATATACTCGAGAGAAACCGATCCGGGTCATGCATACATGCTAGACCCACGGTATATACGTGAACCAACTAGGTGAGTCCACTTGACTCATAGCTACAGCTAGAGTTGCACAACTGGAGAGATTTACGAACTCCGAGCGGCCCTTCAACGCCCATTTAGCTTATCAAGCTAGCTGTTTAGCTTCGCGCCGGAGACGTTGGGTACGACCTAGTAAGGACATAGTAAGCTGGCTCCTATGCCGAAACTCGTCAGGAAGAAGTCGGCGTAAATGTTGAGTGTAGTTGCGGTAAACGTTTAGCTTACTACGCTATGATTGCAATACGGCTGTCTGCTGAGTCGTCGAAATGCACTGCGCGTCAAGTGTTGCCCCATAGGTAGACGCGATCACGTGACCGCGATGCGTCGCGCTCTCCTGTCATCCAGCCGCCCTGGCACGTCCCCGAGCTCCTATTTCGTCACCCCAGTATAGTCAAAACGACCCGTTCCGATCCTACGCCTGTCTCCGCCATTCGAGACTTCCACATGTGTCGGGCATCTCTCCTACCTGGAGAAATTGATCAAATCAGAAATAAAGTTACAAGAACGCACGACTCACTTCGTGGCACTCGACCTTTCTGGCCCGTATAAGTATCTGTCTAGGTTTCGCCACGCTTTTACATCTACCGCGCCCAACACGCACTCTTGTTGCTCATGCCGACGTATCTAGCTCTTGATTCTACACGATTCGTTTGTCTGGTATTCCGGATTAGAATCTTATGTCTTGATGCGAGCGAGGCAGACGGATACCGCTTGAAAGCCGAGACAGAACACCTGCTCCTCTATGGTACAACAAAGTCGAAATCACGAACGCCCTTCACTCTTACACTGCCTTTCGAGATGAACTCTATCGTCTGAAGTCGAGGCATACATATTTGATGGCCATGTTTCCCCTCTCTCATTGAAAAGTAGACGCGGTCAATTTCTCTGTGACTTCTACCTAATCTTCTGCTTCCTACTGTTTGTGGGTTTGTTCAGGGCTTGGTCTCTCAATAATCATCAAGTGTCTTCATTCTAGAAACCAATAAAAAATCGAAAAACGCCCAATATAAGGTAGGACAAGCCCAACGGATTACGAATCGATACTGAATGTACCAACCATGTCAAGTCCACTTAGCGACATAGGCCGATCTCTCCTACACTGCCCGTTCGACGGCCTGCGGGGTTACATGCGTCACTGGGGCAGCAGCCTTGGGCTTTCGTGACAGAAGGGACTTTCCGATCCACAAGATCAGGATCAGGGCCACAATGCAAGCGACTACAACGACAACGACAATTAAGACTCGTCTAGATCGTCTATATGGGCGTGCTTTGTCGAGCTCCGGCGGGGGCATGAGTAGGGTGTCCTCGTCAATACCTGAGAACAGTGCCTGGTCGGTCTACGATCGCGAACATATCAGATTGGTCATGGATCACAAAGCGAGTGTGCGTACTTCACAGAACATGTCCGATGTAGGAAGAGTGTTGCTCAGGAAGTAGTCGGTCAACGCGCCTTGAGTGCTGCAAAGGCGTTAGGGAGTAGAGCGACGTTGTACGAAGACCCACAGCTTACCAGTCAGAATGCATCGCCGAGGATACGTGCTAATTACATACCAAGAATAAGATATCAGAACTTGAGGCGAAAAGCTCATAGCGCACCCCGAAACCACCTTGCTCGATCAGAACGGCAGAGTGTCCAAGCGCATCCGCTACGTTCTTGGCAGACAAAAAAGGTGTAGCTGGATCTGCCTCGTTTCCTACGTATCGGGAGCTGGGTTCAGTAGTTAACCCACTGGTGGTATAACGAGAACGTACCGATGACAATGATCTTGTTTGACAGGGTTTTGTTGAACGGTCCGGTGAATCGTTCGACGGCTCGTACAGGCCAGTTGTGACAGTGCAGTCCAGCCTACATATGAACAAGGTTGTAAAGCTTAGACGGTTCATATATGCGATTACGAACATCACCCCATTGTTGTCCAACTAGAATGTTGAATCAGTGTGAAACGAAGATAAGATTGGGGCGATTACTCACAAACCGGGCTGGCAGTTCGAGCAGAATCGACGAGAGAATCGAACACCAGCTTGGTGGTCACGTTCCCTGCGTCAGCTGCGTCCGCACAAGTGATTGCATATATGGCGTAATCGCGACTTGGTGGATCGTCGATGGCATTTACACCGTTCCTGTTCCCGCTCTTTCCGTTCCCGCCGTTCCCACTTCCGTCCCCGCTCCCATTCCAAGACCAGTTGCTATTCCCATTCCCATCTCGGTTTCTGCTCCCATCACCGTCGTTGCCGTTTCGGTTACCATTCCCACCATCATTGATATTCCAGTTGTCGCCGTTTCCGCCATTTCCGTTGTTATTCTGGCGGTTATCGCGACGAATCTGGATGCGAAGGCGCCTAACGGACCGTTTTCTCCGTTCGCTGGAAGACTTGGGGCTATCCAAGAAGTTACTCATGCTCTTGAGCGTCTTAGCCAACTTTGGCCACTCCGTCGGCCTGTAGAGACCGTTGAACAGCACGGCTGGCAATTACATAAGTTACAAAAGTGGGTAAGTAGAGTAGCTAGGTCGAATACGTACTACGAACGTATGCAGAGCTCAGTTCTGCATATGGACCTGCGGCCTTCCTAAACTCGTATGCCCGCTAGAGTCACAAAATCCAGTCTGTCAATGACACTATAACGCGTTTGTGGAGGATGAGGGCTCACATCAATAAGTCTAAGCACGTTCTGTTTGACGCTCTCGGGTGCAGAGTTCTTCGGCGCCATTGCACAACCATCAGGGCCAGCTGCAGCGCATGCCGCGACGAACCCATCGAACGCCTTGTCCACCGAGTCCATTGTGCGGTTCCATAGCTTTTCATGCCTCGGTCAGCAGGTGCAAGAAGCATAAAGGTGACCGAACATACCTCGTGCGCCGGACGATTGGCCCAGATCTCTGGATCAACCACACCGTCAAGAACGACCCGCCCAACTCGATCGGGGAACACTGTAATGTCTTATGGTCAACATCGCGCTGACAACTCCATGAAGATATGCTTACTGTTTGCAAAGTATACTCCAATAACTGTCCCATAGCTGCCAATTCAATCAGCAACAGCAATAGGCAGAGTGTCAGCACCAGAACGTACGAGAAGCCCCAGAAGTCGACCGTCTTGTTTGGTCCCTCTAGTAGGTCGTTCATTGCAACCATATCTCGTACCGCCGCCGCGGTACCGATATACTGATAGGTGTTAGGAGTAGTTGCGATGCATTGCTCGCCAATCTTCTTCAACAAGACGTCTACTTGCGGAACCTGGTCGTAGAACGCTTTCAAGTCTGCGGGATCGGTAAAGTTGCCCTTGGCTTCAATTCCATAAAGTGGAATAGTGCCGTTCCAGAACTTGATCTCCTGTTCAATGGTCTGAAAGCACCGGCCTACCTTGGGTTGGGTACGGCCAATTCCCCGAGGATCCCAACCTACAATCAAGATTCTATTCAGCACACTATTGAATCATCCAAATGGTAGGATCACTCACTAACAACGTCATATTTCCCGCCAGCAGTTTCCATGATAACCTTCGCTCGGTCCGATAGGATCATACCCACCCCACTTCCGCCTAGCCCTATGTCAAGTTCCAAGTATACAAATTTAGCAAAGCACACGTACCAGGACCACCAGGATTGACAAAGAGAGTCCCCATCCTAGGCGGAAGGGTGGCACGAAATCGCGCAACTGCGAGGGATGCCTTGCCTGCCGTAGCATTCTGGTAATCGAGTGGCACCTCGAAACGACCGCACTCGCGCGAGCCATCCTCGCCGCACGGCTTCCACTCAATGCCTTCAGCTCGCACCGCAAGATGATGAAATCCCTGAGGGAGAGAAAAGAGGTCGGAACTAGAAACGAGTGTAGCGAAGCCAGCGTAGACAAGAGCAGAGTACAAGGAGGGACGCATGGGTAGGGCGATGGTCTGGCTACCGCTATGCCTCTGATACTTTACGAATGCTCAAGCAATGATTTAGCGATAGGAAACTGGCCCACAGCTTTCCATCGGCGGATAGCCGGTGCTTCTATTTCGGAGTCCAGCCGGTCGAATCATGGCAATCATACGAATGCTTACATCCAAGCGAGCCTCAAGAAGAACCAACAAGCTTCATAGTTGCAAAAAGTGGGGGTAATATATGGGCTGTCTTAGAGATAGGGCTTCTATTGGTCATGGCGGAGATTGGGCGGTGGCGAATCAACGTGATTGAAAATGAACTGATCATCAGGGTCACAAAAATGACTGGGATCATGTGACATTCACCTGAATTTTAGGTGGACGCTGGTTCAACGCCTGAAATTCAGTAAATATGGACTGATTTTTGGGTCTTTTGTTTCATTACGTCTATCTGAAATACCGGACTTCAGGTGAGATTGACCTGAGTTTAGAAATATGGTCCTGGAATTCGGGGTTTTCCCTTTCCATCGAAACCCGCTATGTGAGCCAAGTTCCAGTTGTTGTTCGTTAGTACAGCGTTTCAACTAGCGCCGTACACTTACCTGCATTAAGAGAGCCGGCGAATAACCGAGTGCTTACGTTAGCTGGTAGAAGCAAGCAGCTGAATCATGAATATCACATACCATGCGTATCAGCAACTGTGTCCCAAGTCGTTTGCCGCTGGTGGTGGTTCTGATGAACTCCGCCAGGGTTGAAGGCGCTTTATAAAAGCACCAATGGCCGCGAGCGCCGGGCGCATACACCCATATCTCATCTATCGCGAAACGGCCAGGAACATTGAACCATCACATCTAAATAGCTTTTTTGTCACGGTAGCATACAGCATACAGCAATCGATAGCAGATACCAAACGTCTTTTACTCCAAGCCTCACCGCACCTTTTTCGACTCCTCTCCACCTTCCACCAATAGCTCCGAACTCGTCTCAAACTTGCCCGTATCCACCAGCGCTTTGGCCAGCCTGTCTCCGAATGCAGAGGTAGGCGTCAGGATTCCTCCTTCTCTGCCGATAGGTCTAAGATTGTCCGGGTCGAGGAGTAAGAGTGCACTCTCGAATATCATCCCTAGCATATATCAATTAGAACAAGACGGTAACCGAACAGACAAGAAAAAACTCACAGGCGGTGAGATAATACCCAGGATCTCCCCGTCCCCTCACAACACTCTTCGCAACCACGCCATTCGCCTCAGCCACATTCACAACCCTAAAGCTCCCCGATTCTAGCTTATCCCTTGGCGGTTCACCTCCACTCGCCGGCAAATGCCGCTTAGTAAGCCATCGAACGGGTGGAAGCAAAGCTAGCGCCGTGAGAATCGTTTGCCAGGTTAAGCTGAGAAGAACTCCGCCCACTGCCGAACGCATCAGCATGAACTCGTGGTACGAGAAGGGATTAGGTGGAGAAGAACAGCGACGACGCAATTCGCGGAGACCCTAGGAGTGACGAACGATCACTTCGTTCAGGGGACTCATTGGGAACAAGCCGGTGTAGCTCGTAGGTCGGATATGAGGGAGGTAGTAGAGGTTCTCAGGCAAGGCGGAATAGCCAGGTGGACTGGGTACTACGTGATTGGGGTTGTGTTAGGATTGTCATTATGAGCAAAATGAAGTACGACGTACTCGGGCTCAATCCCCATCCAGTTCCTTTCGCTTGTGCGCTCGTGGGAGCCTCGTCGAGTTCGCTAGACATAGTAATTGTGGTCCCTCCCGAGATGCCAAAACCGTTGACAGTGTGTGCCAACTGACTTGATATCTAGAGGCGCTGGATCCAAAGAACTCTTAGCCTAAGCCAGTGGTGACCATGGGTGTTAGGAGCATCCAGTATACCCGAGTAGAGCAGTCTTCTCCGAGCGTCGGAGTGGAGAGTTATGCAACTATGTTTGGTGGGATTCAGCCGAAGCCGAAGGCTGGTACAATGTATGCTTCGGTCTTGTAAGCGAGATATAGTATCTTCACGCATGAGTAGCAGCATGAGTGGCTCATAACGAAATATGGTGTGCGATTGCGTACTCTTCAGTAATCCTCGCAGCCCAATACCACTCCTCCGCCAAGATCAACATACTGCACTCCATTAATCGCACAAAAGCTACATCCAGAGAGTTAGAAGCATTCCAATTATACCACTCGGCGAACGTACCGGACGGCAGTGGGGCCGTACGTCCAGTCTGAACTGGCCAAGTTAATAACCACTCGAACTTTCGAAATGACCGCACCAACGCTACTCGGGTAGATAATGTCGACATGTGTTGCTACCCAGTGCTCAGACCTGTTAGCAAGTTCTTGTATATTTGGTAGCACGACCCCTAAGGCAATGCGGAGGGATGGCGCGACTTTGTGAATTCCGACGTATCCGACGGGTAAGCGGCCCAGAATCCAGATCAGGTCATACCAGCATCGGTGCGAGTAAAGACACGAAGTAACGGAATGACCGCATAGCCTGCCACTCCAACAGCAGTTATACTTCAGACTAATCACGTCCCTACATATTGGGAGCAAGTGGTAAGTTTCGTTTGCGAGTTCTCGAATTTGGACTCTTGGTACAGCGCGAGACCACTAAGGCTATGTCCAAGAATGAAGTAACCTTGAGCACCAATAAATTAGATGGTCAACTGGTCTTAGTCGCGTCGAGTCGGTTTAGTAGTATCGAGACCATAGCCTGGTTGGTCGGATAGTTTGTCTGTCGAATACCAGGAGTCCGGGATGGTGTGGTGACGTGAGCGTGACCGCATATCACGTGCCATGACTGCGTGTCACAGTACGAGGAATAAGTTTCCGCTTTCCACCATGACCGCCTCCTCTCTCTAAGTCGTTTGAGCAGATCTAGGCTCGGTTCTCACCCGCGCACTACCTTTGGATATCATAAGATTTCTCTGTATACCTTTGCTGGTGGTTCTACTCGCTGGACGAAGAAGAAAAACAGTAGCCTTCCATCGCCGCACGCTTGAAACTATCCCATGTCTCGATTTCAACCTCGCTAGTGCTCTATGCTCGCTTTCCCCCGTCTGAATTTTTAAGCTGTACACCGAATTTGGTAGAGTTATTCATCCCGTTGAAGATAGTCGCAATCACGAAAGCGAAAGTTGTGACATCAAGGGAAAATCGCAGGAGTACTTCAAGCCTCGTAAGGAATGTAAGACGCATGTTCTGCGCTTTGCAATGTTTTGCATCGCGTGAGTTCCGGTGGTAACCACCTTGTTGGCCACTATCCAATTCGCCTGGGATTTGATGATGAATAAATACTTTTCCAGTCCCACTACATACGACCCAGATACCCTTCACGTCCAACCTGCTAATCTCATCCTAGACGCCACCA
>WSTH01000751.1:0-18779 GCA_019616345.1 Ceratobasidium sp. 395
GTTATTTACATGTTTTCTGAGACCCCCGCCAAATGATAGAGCGGAGTCTATTCGGCCAGAAACCTATCTGACAAAGTTGTGGTTCACCGAAGTCAGAGTCTACAAAAGTCTACAACGGAGGAGTAATCAAAACTAATCAAAAATAGCCGCCGAACCGATTAGTGAAGTTGGACCAGCCGTCTCGCTGACGCTCGACCTCGCTGACGCTCGACCTCGCTCCACAACCTCACCAAACAACGCACATACACAGCCAAGCACGCGGAATCACCTGACCCCAACGAAGTGCTGCGCCCTCGTACTCAGACGAAACTCACCGCGAGGATCGAGCAAAGCGAGACGGCTGGTTACGAGCCTAATCATATGTTTGCCTGGAACCAAGCCCTGATGTTTGGCGTCGCTTGCCTATGTTACAAGTAACGCCGGCTGGCGCTCGCCCCACAGGGCTTGGGATAATTGTCCCAGTAACCTTAGGGGGGGTCGGGAACGGCCCAATACGGTTGTAAATAAATATTGGCGGGCTATCAAAAGCTGGTCCTCTGGCTGAGTTACCATAGTTTGAGTAAGAAAAAAAAACTGAAATCAATGTTTTTTCGACCGGGGTGAGAGGTCGCGCGCGAAGCGGGAAGACTAGTGGGCGGGAATTTGCAATACCCGCCACTTGCTCCTCGCCACACCTGCGCGCTCGCGTCAACCGCTGGATAGTCGTTCTGAGACTTCAAAACTTAGTGTTATGAGTCTCCGATGTGTAAGTAACTGCTAGAAAAAAAATCAGCTCGGAATTCGTGCTGTGGAGCTGGAACTAGAACCCGAGGAACTAGCCACTATCCCCCATCCCGTGGCTCGGGGATCGCGACACCACGTCGTATTAGAGCATTATAAGCGTACTAGATGCGTGCCAAGAAGACTCAAGACTAATTTATCTCCAGCTGTATAGTCTGGGCGTAATGTAGTCTTCGCTGCATCAGGAAAACTGGTGGATTCCAATTTAGCTAAATTAACTGTAATTATGCCTAATTTACCAGTTTAGGGGATTCACAACCCCCCCCCCCCCTTTCATTAGGCAAAATTTAGGGGACTGTGGTCTCAATTTAGCTCAATTCACCCAAATTTACCCAAATTTACCCCAATTATGGCCAAGTTGAGATTTCCCAGAACCTCATATTTTTCTACCTCTCAACCAACAGAGGCTGTTATAGTGGTATGGGAGCCTATCTGGGGGGTTTCCAGCCCCTCATGTCCTGAATTGGTGAATTTAGGCAAATTTAGTCCAATTTATTGGATTTATTGAATTTATCAAAATTTAGCTAATTACGAATCCCAGGCCATAATTCAAAATCCAAGTTTTCCTGATGTGCGGAGACCGGGAGCAGAAAGTCGCTCACTAAGTTTGTAGACATTTCTTTTTACAACGAATGTTATAACCTGCGTCATATCACCTGTGAACTTAATCAAAAATCAAACAAGAACCGAGCTCCGAGGTGGGGGATGGAAGCTGTGGCCGTAAATGTGTCAACGGTTTCGGGGGGTCTGCTCAAGGTGAGTACCACATACATTCATGGAAGCGCGTAACATCTACTAGGTTCTGCTGAATCCCGGATCCCCACTCAACTATACAAGATATAGAAAGAGACAACAAAAATGTGTATAAATCTATAATAAATGCGCAGCGCGCAGTGTGCCTAAGACGACGCGCAAAGGCATGAGAGTAGTAAGGGGTAAACGATGTATATTCACGATGATCTACCTAGGGAGCCAAAGGCGCTCCTTTTATACACAAGGGAGACGGTTTGCTAGAGAGTTCCAGGAGCCTCTGTATGCGAAGGCGAAGCCTTCGCATATATGCTAGTACCTTCTATCACACGATTGTTTGGGTATGTTCTATATCATTCTTTTATGTATTTACATGCGCTTTCTACACAAGAAGTCGACCTTAATTAGGTGTCAAATAGCGCATACATAATACCAAGGAGACCCGGACTTTGCAGACATAGTTCAACAAGCGACTACGAAACGGCTCTAGCCATGCGTTGTTGGCCTGGGTCGGTGGGACGAATGAGGTGAAAGGGAACGAAAGAGTAAACGGGGCTGAGTAGACTATTCTTCTTCTATAGTCAGCAGTAGTAGGGCAACTGAACTTGCCAGAGAGTGTCGGCTTAGACGGGAGCCAGCTTGGTGGAGTCGGAGGCGGGTGAGGGATGCTCGAACTTGAAGGAGCGCAGGCCACCCCAGAAGAGGGCGGGGTTGTATATATGCAGGTTAGTGACATTGAGTGATATATTTTCTCTGTTAGAGCTGACCTTAGGAGAGTACGTGGGCTTAGGAGGGTGCGACGAAGGCGGAAGTGGGGGCGGGTGTGGGATGCTGAGGGAGCACGCGCTACGATCGAGCGAGGCAATGACAGGGGTTACTCGTACACTAAGTTTTGTCTAGTGTCGTCTTGTATAGCCTATATTAAATGACTTTGGGGGGAAGGTTGGCTCGGGGAGCAACGAAGACAGCAGAGGCGGAGGGGCAAAAAGACAGTTAAACCGTAGAATCAGATGAGTACTCACAGGAGGGAAAGTTGGCTTGGGAGAAAAAAAGAGAGTAAACGATAATAAAACACGACCTTTAAGGATATCTCAGAGTCCGAGTATGTACTTTCATGCTTCTCTAGATTCTATCTTTAACAACCGGGTTGTCGACAAGTCGGGAACTATAGCGCATACACCCAACCTTTCTTGTGCTGTGCGGTGAGGTTCTCATTATTACTGTATAGACACGTTCTTAAAAAGAAAGGCCAATATTTCTAGAAGAAATTGCAGAGTAACTAGTACCAATTACGCCCGCAAACACGAGGCAACTACCAGAAAGTCAACAACAAATAGTCTCGCTCGCATAACGCCAGAATAAAACCCAAAATCACCCAAGCAGTTCTTCCCGCCCCAGCAGATGAATAAGCGCACACATTTTGAGAGTGCTTCCCTTCTCATAGCAGCTCAAGGCGTATAAATTTGTAACGGAATTCAACAGCTGAAGCTTTGAGTTGCACAAGATCGGTGATCAATGCCAGAAAAAGAGGACATACCCAAATTAATCCCGTCTGTGGCTCTTTTTCGGCATTTTAACGTGGTTTGAGTAAGTTGCATACTAAGCTGGGCGAGCGGCCCAGTTGGACTTGTTCCTTTTCTTCCTCGCGTTGAGGTGCTTCTGCAACCCCGCAAGTTCCTTTTTGAGCTCTGACACAGTCTCACCAATTAATCTTATCCCGCTTCGCCGTCGTTGTGCTGAACTAACCCGTTAGACTCACCAGTTCACCTTCCACCTCAACCGTCACCTTTTTCCCGCTCGTCTCCAGTGCACCTGTTGTCTGCCCCGAATGCATAACCTCCCCACTCGCTCATGCATGCTCACCCTCCGCCTTGAATCGCTTCAGCTCCAGCCTACGCAGCACATGCATCATCCACTTGAGCTTACTATTCGCCTTAATAGATGTAGCAAACACCTACTTTGAAACTCGGCGAGGGTATCCTCGCGGTAAAGACTAGTGCGCGCCCCTGGCGCTAAGAAGCTTGTGCAAAGAAAATTTGCTGTAAGAAACGGTAGAAATCAATTCGTCAAACGTAGGTCTAAGTATTTTAAGAAGATGCCACGCTCTTTTGTACTTTAAGGGCTTGCTTGGGCGGCAGGGGTTTTTTCACAGAGGGCAACGTGGCGCCGGGATCTATGCGCATGAATCTAGGGTTTGAGGATTTTTCCGAGCTGGAGCGCGTACTGTGGGACACAAGTAGTTGATTTGTTGAAGCGGAGAGCAGGCTCGACGTGTTACAATGCAGAGCGATGGGAGAGTCAAGGAGAGGTTATTGTCGGCGATACCGGCCTTAAGCGACACTAGGCATTCTGCCTCAGATTGGTCAAGTCTCGATACCGTCACAATTTAATTTTTTGGAGCACTTGAACTAAGGTAAATAATTATTTTAAAAATCATTTACTACTGCAGCGATACTAGTTTACAAGTGCGGTGGCTCGTTCGCGACCCCCCCTAAGATCACTAGTAGGTTTGTACTAAGCCCTCTGGCGGTGTGGTTTAGGCGCCGATTGCTTGCTATCAGAGCCAAACAACGACACACCGCCAAACAAGAGGGTGCAGTCCTAGGCAATCATATGTCTTCCTTTGCTTATATGCTACGCTCAAGTTCTTCCTCTTTATTGCTCGGTTTTCTGCACTATATACCCTTACCCCCAGTTTCATTCGTTATATACCCAGGTCATCCGCAGCTTATCATAGTAGTTACATATGCCAATCTCGCCTTCGGTGTGCTCTGAGCAGTAAAGTTGACCCGACCTTGCTTAACACGGGAAGATAGCTATCAAGTCGGGCATATTTATTAGATACACACGAAAAAAGACTCGTACTTCTAAGTGCCCCTATTTTAAATACGAATAGCTGCTAATACCTATTTTAGATGCTATCTTTTGTTTACTGTGTATGCTCTGTCTAGGCTCTCCCGCTTTGTTATACAATTTTCTACCCAATTTGCCTATACCTGTTATTTTCACTTTTGTCCACAATCTCGTGTTATAAACCTATTGATCTCAGAGATTCAATGGTAGCAGATCTACGGCCAATCCTTGCGGCGCAGTTTACACAAATAAGGTCGACCGACGTCACCACAAAGCGCACTGATCTGGGCGTCGCCGCTCTCGCAACCTTTAGCACGCCCCGTCGGCGGCTTAGACGCCGGCAAGGTTGGGGGACACAAGCGCCGCCAGAGGCGGGGCGAGCGTGGCCGGATCTTCCGAACCGCGAGTGCGACTCACGTGTCTTGAGGTCTCATCTATGCAAGCCAACTGGGCGTGTCGAAGGAGATGGCGGGTGGGAAGAACTTAAAAGCGGCGCGCGACGTTGGGCGCTGACATGATACGACCGTGGTCAAGCGCGGGTCAAGCGCGTCGCCGTAGGGCCGAGTGACAAACAGGCCGGCAGTGTTAGAAGGTCATGTGACAGGACATTCTGTACCAGATAAGGTGTGTAGGACCCTTTTCTCACACTCTCAGGTGACTTTCTAACCGATAAAATGCCATACAGAGCATAAAAATGTTAGTCACATGACTTTCTAACACCGCCGGCCTGTTTGTCACTCGGCCCTACGTCGCCGCGCCTGCCACGTGACCCGGCGCGCCGGCGTTTTCCTTGCTCAGTATTGTGCATGCAGCTCCGTCGGTTCCGCTGCATGTGCTCACAATAACATGTGAAGACTTGTCAGATCAAGTCGGTTACCTCAATCCACCAGAAGTAAATAGGGGCTTGGTAGGTCTGCACTACAAAGGAAGCTGGGAGTGTCAGTATTTGCTTTGACGAGCTTATGTTTATTTAAAATGATAGAATGTCACTTCAGAACGGTAATATAATGGTAATATGTAACCGGTTAAACCACGTGTTTCTAACCACATTTTGCTACTCTCGTTTTCAACGCGCTTTAAGCAGTAAGATTGAGTCAAGTTTGGTCAAGATGGGAAGAAATGCGTCTGTTCAATTGCCAAATGGCATCTCTAGGCCCGCTAGCCATCCTGACACCGCCTCCGCCAATCCAACTTCTACGAGAGCACGTCACACTTTGAACCAGGGTGCCGGCACGCCGGTTTTCACCAGTGTTGGTACATAACGTGAACATTGATCAACTTACTTACATGTAATCATGTTATTGTAAACACGTGATGTAAAACCTGTAAATGGAATGTTAGTTGAAATTCGTAGGGTGGTGCTCCGGGAGATTTCCGATCACGCGCGAAGGCCGCTATGTTTCCGTTCACCTATAATAGGACAGAATGTATGCGTTAGGGGAAGTAGGGGCTACGGCGCTGAGGTTTTTGTCTCATGGTGGAACGAATATAGGATACGACTGAGCCTAGGTTGGTTGCTCAACGTTTCCCCACCTATCGCTTACCGTTCAAAACACACCCTTACATATCATGCCGCCGAGATTGTGGCATTGGTACTACTTCACGACGAGAGAGGAGGGGGTCGCAAAGTCCAAACGAACAGATTACTATGGCGAAAGCCGAGTGTTCTTCAAATCCTGGTGCAACGCATGCCTCGCCCAAAAGATTAATGAGCTAAGGCAATCCGATGCAAATTCTCGAGCAAACGGTCAGATCACTCGAGTACGGACACAAGATGAGCTTAGGAAAGATGGTATGGGCTGCCGACTCAGCTAACACAATGTTTACACTCATTGTTTGTAGCTATGGTCGGTTCTGATGCAATACCAGGTCGACGCGAGGGATTTGAGGCGCATATATTGTCATGTAAATTCATCGATCCGCGCGCCAAACAACGAGTTGAGCAAGAGACCGGTTCGACCACCATCGATCAAATGTTCTCTGGACTTACGCTCGATGCACCGTCTGACAGCAAAGCAACCCCTGGTGACAGATTGAGCGCTTCATTGGCCAGCCAGCTATCGCCAGAACAGCAAAGAGACTTCGAGTCCGACCTTTGCAAGCTCTTCATTGCCAACGGTTTCGCTTGGCATGCAGTTAATCATCCCGAAACTCGAAAATTTTTTGGGACTTGGACTCCGGGTGCGAAGCTTCCTGACCGACATAAGCTTTCGGGCCCAGTGCTAGCACGAGAGGTTAGTGCCGCCGAAGCATCAATGAAGGAGACAATTAGCAGTCGCATTGCGACTGGCATGAGCGATGGCTGGAAGAATGTTAATCGCAACGGGCTGCTTGCATCATTAGTATCCGTAAATTACAAGGTTCGTCTCGAACCAATTAATGCGCCATAGACATTACTTCACACTACACACAGACATTTACCGTTAGAATACACGATCTATCAGCGCAGCGCAAGACAGCTGCAACACACTTGAAGAAAGTTTTGGAGGATATCAACTTCTTAGAGAAGGAGTATAATGTACAAATAATTGCATGGGTTTCGGATGCCGGAGGTGAATCACGCGCCATGCGAGTTCAACTGCATCGTATGCGGCCCTGGATTCTTGTCTTTGATTGCTGGGCTCATCAGGTGTGTGTTATACAAGATATATGCGACCTAAAACACTGAGCTGAGCTGCCCAAGATCAATCTGATTGTTGCAGATATATTACGCCTCACGACAGAGCTTGTTCAAGCTGCCGATTCCGCAATCAATATCATAAAATGGATGCTAAATCATTCCTATTTGCTGGGTCTTTTGCATGAAGAGCAAATACGAGCTACTGGGAAGACCCATACGCTTTGCTTGCCGGCAATTACACGCTGGACCTCCCACTTCCTCTCGTTTACTAGCCTCATTTCAGAGTCGCGCCCCTTGCGCTCGCTCGTAACCCTTCATCCCGAGGCATTTCTGAACAGTGCCGGTCGCTCTCCTGAGAACATCCAGCATGTTAAACAGATTATGGCAAATATTGAGGACACCGATTTCTGGCGGAAGCTTCTCGAGTGAGTGCTTAAATTGTTATCTATATCAAAGCTTATATATGCGTATCTATAACTCAAATTAGGCTTCAAAGATACCTCGAGCCACTTGCAATTGCTGCAAATGTTTCTCAGGCCGCAACAACTCGCCTCGACCATATTCTCATTCAACTAGGGTGGCTTTACTTCATGTTCTCAAGATATGCACTAAACCCTGTTGTCAAACAGACTACAATGGGTAGCATCGAGCTTCGATGGAGCAAGGCTGATCAAGATCCATTCTTACTCGCTGTAATTGTAAACCCCTTCGTCCACGACCGCTTGTTCAATCCAAGCAATCCTTCGCTCAACAGATCCTCGCTCTACGGTATTGCCAAACGCGTATTTAGGCGCTTGTTTCGCAAGGACAACGATCTAGAGCTGCGCGAAGCTCTTATTGACTATCTAGATGGCCGTAATGAGTTCCATCAAGACCGGTGGGACTATGAAGAAGTTAGAGCTTTGCAGGAGCGTGCGGTAAGTTGACATACTTGGTCATAATATTGAAGCTAATCAATATAGCAATAGGGAAAGCCCGTAAATCTTGTTGATATCTGGGAAGGCCTCCGTGCACGCAATTCCCCAAATACCGGGCGCCAACAGCTCACTCACCTTGCCATCCATGTCCTTTCGATTGTCGCAAACTCGGCTGGATGCGAGCGATTATTCAGTGAAATGGGCAACATACAAACGAAGCGCCGTGCTCGCCTCTCAAACGACAAGGTATTTCAGACAGCAACAGTTCGAATGGAGCTGAAGCGCAAGCATGCCGCCGCCGGCTTAACACGCAATCGCTTGCGGCGCTCTTTTGGTATACCGACTCAAACTGCTCACGACCAGGCGACGTCGCTGTCTGAAACTGGCGCCGATCTGCACGACGAAATTGCAGAAGAACTTGCCGAAGTTGACATGGCTGAAGACGAGGCTAAAGTCGATAACTTTGCCACACTCGCTGCAAAACTTCGCCAGGACGCACTCGACGACGAAGATCCGCCCGAGGATGAACTCGATAATGATACGCCAGCACTAAACGAGCGAGGCGGACCACTCCCGAAGCGCCTGCACTTGTTCTTTGGGACTCAAAACCCCATCGCTATCAAGGATCTGTTTGATTACGACGCTATGGCGCCGGAAGGACAAGGCTTGGATAGCTTTAGGAACGTGGGACTTGCAAACCTGGCAAAAGAACTCGAAATTTATGACTTGGTGACCCGTGAAATGCATGTATCGATTCTGAACGACTCGTTAAGTACTTAGTATAGCCATCTCGTGTCAATTTACAATCCTTTCTTTATACGAAACCCGCCGTACATGCGACTCTGGCGTCGAGGCATGTCACGTGGCCTTTAACAATTAACATTACATGCGAATAACATTAACGTTACGTAAGTTACAGTTACTTACAAATAACATGTGTAATTCCCAACACTGGTTTTCACTCCCCACGTTACTCCGGCTTTTGAGGAAGCTCTAATCCAGTAAGCAGGGTGTTTATCTACCTCGAATACTCGTCGACTCACGTTACAGTCTCGCCAGTTTAGCAAATGAGACATTGCTACCCCCGAATAGTTCGGGATCGGCAGGACGCGATTTCTTGCCTTCGCCTTCCTCAGGCCTCGATCAAGGAACCAATGGTTCTGGCAACGATCGCGTTCAGGTAACTGAGACTCAGGATGAGACCCTCGGGGAACGTCATGGTACATCAACTGGCCCCAGTGATGGGAGGATTTCGCGAGAAATCACTCCTCAGTATCGTGGACTTGAGGAGGGCAATGCAAGTGTTGTCATTGGACCCGCGAGTGGTAAACGATCGGTGATTGAAACCCTAGGAACTAAGCCTGCACGTAACACCGAAGATCACGGTAGACGTTATGCAGTTGGTCAGGCACCAAGGGGTCCAACGAAAAAAGCACTTTTGGTATGTACCAGATCTTGTTCGCGATTCAGGCCCCCCATGGACGTTGTTTCGACAGATCACGGCGGACAGTTCACCTGCAATCGATGATAACGACCGGGTCGAAGAACTGGATCATACTGCGAACGACTCCGAGCGTTTCGAGCAATGCCTCAAAAGTTAGTGTCTGAAATCTACTGGAACAAATTTGACTTATTCACCCAATATACCAGAACTTGGCTTTCAGCCAGAAAAAATTCGGGTGGTAAAGGCGGTTAGGAAAGAGTTTCTCACCGAAAAACTAGTCATGGAAGGCCTTGATTTCCTGTTATCCGGAGCTGTAAATGGAGATGTGCTTGTTTTGTTTGGTTGGTGTAGTTGTCTAACATTGGAGACACCGCTGACACTGAACTGCGTAGTTTCAACCCACGCTGCAGGGTTTCACAACGGTAGATATGCTTATCTTAAGTTGCTGGGGGCGCGTGGATCTGTGAGCTTAGTGGGGACTCAGGTCAGTGTACACTAAAGGCCGCAATCGCACCATGCTGGATGTCTTATATAGATTCTTCTCGAGGCAATGAAGTCTAAACTTGGTGATGTTAGGTGCACGGTTGAGGTACTGTAGCCTTCACCACATTCTAACCAATATCTCACTTAGATATTGTAATAGATTGTTCTTGATATATGTCATGCGGCTGGCCTCGTCAAATGTGAACACGTAATTCGGCAAATGGGGCCTCACGATACAGATTTGGACATCAAAGAGGGTTTATCACCCTCGATAACTCCTCAATTCTTGATTACGGGTCAACAGTACCATAACGAAGTGAATCTCTTGGCTAGCCAGGCCGACCCTGGCGCGCAACAGCCTGCCATTGGTATGAAACGAGTGGTTGATTTAGTCACATACTAACGGAGCCCGGTTCAGATACATCTTTACGTTTGATCAATGATTCAGTTGTCCAGCTCTCATCTCCGGGAAAGCTGATAACGTCGGATATCGTGAGCGTTTTTTGTTTTCTAATCTGTGCTAAACCGATTCAAACCTCGGATAGTTTGTGTGGGCAGCTGCTAAAGAAGGCCAAAAGGCGTACGAGAGTAGTAGCTGTAAGAATGGTACCCTGGTAGACGTAGGTATCCAATTGATGCAACAGTGTAACTAAATTCTTACCCGCTTGAATTCTGATCTGCTAGGCTTTTTGTACGGCCATTGGTAAGCTCTAAGTGTACAGTTTTACTTATTGGTATAACCTTCTATGTTCCACAGAAACGAAAGGGTACCTGTCACGCAGAGAACTGTTCAATAGCTACGTTTCGTGAGCTTATTTCACCAATACCAATATACTTAGTGTACCGCGGCTTAAGATATTATTATAGCACTACTATCGAAAAAGAAAACGTAGCATGGGCCGAACAGGTTGCAGCGCAACCTGCGGACCAACAGGAGCGGTTGATGATTGAATTCAAGCCCCAATATGCACAACTTCTAAGTAATCGCAACAATGTAGTACGTGCCTCAAACTCATCCAACGTTGATTTTGAGTATAACTAAAGGCACTTGCAATAACTAGGAGCAGATCCTAGACGGAACTATTTTTGAGAGGTTGCCTGGAGCGGAAGTGTAACTAACTCCTCGAAATTGATAGCCCACAAACAACAAAATCGGATCAACACTTCCCAAGGCACATCTGCCCTGGTACAGAACTCTGCTGTAAACTTGTTCAATATGCTTTCCTTAGCTGTCTGTCCTGTTCAAACTGCTGTATATCGGCGCAATGCGCGCCTTGCTATGTTGTCCGACATTCTATACGATACGTTAAATCCGATGTCTCTTCAGATTTGCATGTTGTCAACAGCTTGTGAAGTCTGGATGATCGCCGGCGGTGTGTTTGCTACTAGAGTTATGACGTAGCCCACAGAGATAAAGCCGATCTATGCCACCGCAAAGCTTGATAGCACGACACGAGGACCAGCCAGATCAGATTGGTGGCCTCGGTATTCGTAGCCTGCGGGGTATATGCGGGGCAAGCCGAGGCCGCTATGACGTTATAACTCGGGCTCGAAATTTGGGGTGCGGAGCTCTGATGTTCTTGGTTCTACAGGAAGTTAGTGCGCGATGGTAGATATGCGAGAGCACATCGACGTAAGATCACTGGGAAGGCATTACCTGGAGGGGGTAAAAGGGGATGTTTACTTGGTGTAATATTTCTTATAAGTAGGATTGCACGAGACTCACGACGAGTGTTCATCGATATGGTATCTGAGGAGGTTTATGTTCCGGTTGAAAATCCGGTAGATTTTAGTGCTAAACTCGTAAGCACCGATGCCTTCGAAAGCTTTGAACCTTGATTTCTATAACACAGTACTTGTGTCGACGAGCACTAATGTATGGCGGCATTTACCGAGGACAATTGAATCGTGGTGTATTGAAACCAAGGTTTAGATCTATCACGGCGACCAAGGACGACCTCCTTCAAGACTATGTATGGACGCTAGTCTAGCCTCTGCCTAGCAAATCGAGAAAGCGTCGAGGCTGCTGCACTCGGTCAATGACGTGAGTGAACGTGACCCCAAGCCTGATAAAAAAAGACTGCTAAGATCGTAGGTGTCGAGAGATAACATCAAGCTCACCGCCTGGCGTTCATTTGGCGTTGACAGTATTGAGATGATTGGCGTATCCTGCGTAGTGGGTGATTGATTATCGTGTGAGTTTATATTCTAGCGAGAAAGGAAGGGGGATTCGCGTACGTTTGTGCTCCTGTACGCAAGGTTGAGTGCCTGTTCTATTTGTTGGCAGTTTCGCCGACATTTGATCGCTTGGAGCGAGAAGTCGGAGGACCAGCCAAGTGTTTAGCTATATGTGAGGAAAAAACTGGTTGAGGGAAGTAAGAGGTCGAATACAATGCAATTGTTATCTGAACCGCCGAAAATACCCAATATCGTAGTCGCACTGGACTTCCAGGCAAATATCGAGGGCGCCGATATTTGACGAGAATCGAAAGTTTTGAGCGATCGGCGCCCGTTGAGCGCATTTTCCGCACATGCGATGCGGAATGTGCTCGAAATGCTGAGTCATCGATAGGTGGCTGTGTCGCTTAGGGGTGGAGGATACATGCGGCTTGCGATAAGCCACAACTATCATCTGTACACTGGAAATCTACTGCTACATACGTATAAGATAGTCTGTGAAACGTTTAGCAAGAATGGTGGGCTCGCTTTGAGCTTGTAGTTAGCTCGAACGATTGAAGAAGTACTAACTTATTCTATTGTGCAAGACAAAAGCCGGCGCTATAGTTAAATGCACCTGTTCTGAATGCGCTCGCACTACGAAAGGATACGCCTGGATCGGTTCTAGCCAAGCGGCCACCCATCGTCAGCGCGACGACGAGAGGAGATGGCGCCAAGAGCGCGACCGTCCAACCTCGGCCTCGAGTAGCCGCCCAGCAGCCGAGGGCGAGGCCAGTGACGCTCATACCGCTGCAAGCGGCGCCAATCCAATGGAGGGAGTCGAAACCGAGGAGAACACAAGGGGTTTTGAGGTAAGTTGCATATAAAAATCGAATGCGAACAGCTCACCAATCGTCCTAAAGACGGACACTGTGCCCCTGCCCGAACCCGACCGGATGGCTATTGAACGCGAGCATGACGACGTGCATTCGATGCATTCTAACCCTCGCCATTCGCCCGCAGCGTCCCAGGAAGGGATGCCGTCGTCACCAGTGCATTCTGTTCATAGAAGCGATCCTGACGAACCGGAAACTCGACCTGTATCGCCAGCAGGCTTGGATGCCGCCTTTGGCTCGCCTGCAGCTCTCGTAGTTCTGTATGCTGATAACGAAAACAACAAAATGTACTCTAAACGATACAACGGAGCAGATGATCCGCCTTATATTCGCTTGGCGTACCTTAACTCTCTGGTTTCGTCGGTGGTGTTCCAAAACTCAACCGAGAGTGTGGACATGTCTCTGCGTGGTAATATGGACTGTCTTCGACTTGCTGGGTCGCTTCCAGAAGACCTTCACCCCCTGACTACATTGAACGCTGTTCGGGATCGCCTAGGCCTGGACACTGATGATTTCATGTTGCGACAGCCCATTTGTTCAATCTGCTTTAAGCCCTACAGCTTTGATGAACTCCAGGACCTACCCGAAGCTCGATGCAGCTTTGTCTCTGGGCGTACACGCTGCAAGGGCATGATCTGGCGAGAAAAGCTGAAGAACAACATTACTGTCCGACGCCCTGTTCGCTGCATATGCTATATGCGTGTGATTCCGGCCCTCCGACGCATGTTCTTACGCCCGAGCTTCATTCGTGCTCTCGAAAACGGCAAGAAGGCCCATGCGACACATACAGATGGCATTCTGCACGATGTATGCTGTGGTGCTGCTATGAACTCAGCACGCATTGGTAGGTGTCGAGTGTTTTGTGCCGACGGATCTGTCCGGGATGAAACTGAAACAGCTGATTCCGAGAAAGTAATAACTAGACTAGACTGCGGGCTTCTGTTTGCTATCAACCTAGACTGGTTCCGTACTACAGCTAAGGGGGTTGAGTCAACCGGCGCAATTTATCTCACCATACAAAACCTTGACCGCTCTGTTCGCTTTCTCCCCGCAAACGTAATCCTCGCCTGTGTCATCCCTGGGCCCAAAGAGCCGCCCCTGGAGCAACTAAACTGGGTGCTTGACCCGATTGTGAAGCAGCTGGAGGTCTTGTACGCTGGTGCGCATTTTCTATTGTTTTTTCTTTTAGTTGCGAACCGTGTTTGCGACTTATACACTACTCCTTATACCTTAGGTGTACTCATGCGGGTCCACAACAGGGACCACCTTGTGCTCGTGCATGGCGGACTCCTCATGTCAAACAACGACACACCTGCTCGCAGCAAGGGCCAAGGTACGGCTGGACACGCCCATGATGCTCAGTTCTGTATGTGCACAACCAAGCAGGCAGATATCAATACTATAGCCGGCTACGACATTGAGAGTGAGTTTAGGATTGTAGCTCACCTACGGAATTTATTTACTTTTTTCCTCTTGCAGACTTCGAATCCGTGGATGAGTATCTGCTTCTACAGATGGCATACAAGTCAAACGAGGTGCGGACTAAAAAAGCGCAACAGGATATACATAAAAAGTATGGGATCCGCTGGAGTGTGCTAAATAGGTTACCAGACTGGAAACCACATTCATCTGCACCTATTGATATAATGCATAATCTTTTCCTTGGTGCGTCACTACTTGTGAACTCTACCACTACTGACTGTGCGCTGCTAGGACTTGTGGAAGACTGTTGGAAGGATATTCTGGTATCTGGACACTACTTCACGGCGTCGCAAAAGCGGAACTTTGATGGACTTCTGGACCAGTTTGAGTGGCCTAGCCATATCGGACGGCTACCTAAGAAGGTGTGTGCCTCAATGTTATGTTTGTACAAGGTCTCTCTGTCCGCTCAGCCTTGTACCAACCACAGATATGCGAACGGGGTGGGGTGCGTAAAGCTGATGAGTGGCGACGGCTGGTGTCAGTCCTCCCGATTATATGCTCTGGGCTGTCTGGCGTGACCCAAAGACCGATGCGCTACCACTAGAGGGACCTCCTATCCATGAGCTAGTTACTGACCGTCCTCGGTTTCAGCGGTCTTGCTCCCGCTTATATGATCTTATTCTTCTACTCACAGTGGCTTGCCGTATCTTTGCTTCCTGGTCTATCCGTCTAGTGGATGTGGAGCGCGCGCAGCGATATCTCCAGCTGTATTGTCAAGGGATACTCCAAATGGGTGTTAACCTGAAACCAAACCACCATTTCAGCATGCACTATGAGGAATTCTTTGCTAACTATGGACCGGCTTATGCATGGTGGCTGTTTGCCTATGAGCGCTTCAATGGCTTGCTAGAGAAAGTCAAAATAAACAACAAGCTTGAGGATACATCAACTTCACTTATGCGCTTTTGGGTGCGGCTGCACCGTTTGTATGAAATGGTGAGTGTATGCGCTATTTTTGTGCTGTTTTACTGAGCATATATAGGTTGAAAACCTACCTGATGACGTCTGCAATGAAGAGAAGTTAGCAATCTCACGTCTTTGCTTCAACCAACAAACTCGTGGAACGCTTTTGTCCCAGGCTGCTCAGTTCAGTGGTGATGCAGACCCAATACGCACCTCCCGGTATCCCCGTAATGTGAATCTGCGGGATCTAGGGTCAAATGTCTACCTTGCCGCACTTAAATACGCACAGACTGTTTGGCCGCACCTTAATTTGAAGCACGAGCAGACGATTCAGCCCGGTGGGATGCTATTCCTGGCCTCAAGAGTAGCAGAACTCCTCGATTTCATCTACAAATCTGGTGTACGCTACGGATCCACCTCCTCAAGACGCACCCATGCCGACCGCTACATCCTAGCACGCATAGATGGGTCATTGGTTGCGTGTCGTATCGAGTATCACTTCCGACTGACTGTCGGTAACGAAGCGCCATGCCTAGCTGTGGCTGTACGTCGCTTTGTCATCAGCGATCCGCAGCCGCCGATGGCGTGGGATCTGTAGTGAGCACCCTCCATCCCGCGTCGTTGACAACACTAAACTTACTCACACTTGCGCTCTGTAGTGTCGAAGACCTTGGGTACTATGTCGGACTAGCAGATGAACTCAGCCCATTTGAATTTATCTCCACAGACCAAATTTTCTCGCCGGTTGGCCTTGCAACAGTGTCCACATGCACTGGCACCCGGCTCTGGGTTGCAGTCTCGTATGATCGGGTACCTTGTCTATCAGTGCTCTCTAGGGAGTGCTATCATACTCACTTTTTCTCTTTTACAGACAGGGGACGAGCGCTCGGACGATGCCGGATTATTTGAGGAAGATGAGGAGTGAGCGGATTTGTTCAAACAGCACAGCTGCTGTAGTACTATCCGGTGAGCTACCTTGAGAAAGGGGGTTTTGTTATATCTGATTGCTCGCAGAGACATCGATACATTGAAATATATTTTAAGTACATTTACTGAACACCACCGACACTATTAGTACAATCAGACACGCGCCAGCCGAATCATCAGTCAAGAGACAACAAATCAGAACCTTACCCGAGCATCATCACGACATCTTCCAAACTCTCGCCCCCTCCCGTTTCATTCGAGTGCTTTTGAGCCTCTTGCATGGCACGGCGAGCATCGCGAGCTTGTTCGGTGAGTGGCCCAGGACCTGCTACGGTGTTACTTCCCTTGCTCTTCCCCCCCCTCTTCCGCTTCTTTGTAGCGCCATCCAACGGCTCGGTTGCATCGCCCCAGGCCGTGCCGTTGTTGAGCACAAGGTTGTTCGCCACCCATTCGGGGTGTGCCAACAAAACCGCCGGGTCGATCATCCACTTGCGCATTGCACGATCGATCGAATCCCACTTCCTCGGCTGCCCGATCTTTGGTTCGCCACGGACACGGGAAGTCGTCCTCGCGCGATCATTGGGGTCTTCGATGCAATCGACTGCATCCCGGCATTCGCGCAGCTGGTTGGAGGAAAGCTGGATAGTGAGAATATGTTGGTAAGCATCAATATTTGAACATACGTACCTCTTGACTAATAAAAGTCCACTCCCTCGCCGTGAACACACCCTTTTTCTTCACCCAGACACCACCGACCCGCTCGTAAGTATCTTCGTCGTCCGACATTGCCCCGGGGGTGAAGTACGAATCGTACTTTAGCTCTTTAAATTTAGCTGCATCCCCGGTAAGCAGGTTACGCTTCCGTGCACGCGCGTTTCGTTTCTGAGGTTAATCTGCATCAGTTAAGCGTAGCGTTGAGACTCGGGGCACTTACCCCTCCAGCACGCGACCGAATATCGGCCACAGCGGTTTCCGGAGGCGTTTCTTGCAACGTCGGGTCGATTTGCTGATTGGTCGGGACGTTTGGTGCCGGAGCTCCAGCCTGATCGGTCGAGGTGTTCGCGGCACCGGCCGTTTTGCGACGGTATACGCCACGCAGGTACGTGAACCGGAGCTTACACCCGGTAAGCACATCCTCACGCGTCAGGGTCGGCAGAAGAATGCTGGCGACCGGGGTGACGGTCGCGCCATGGTTGATGATGTAGTCGGTCCAGTTTTTGAGGCAATGCCAGTTGCTCGGCTCGGAGAATGGGTGAGCAAAATTAAAGCGCATGTACGGGATGCGCTGACCCTCGGCGTCGGTCGTCGAAGGCCATTCGTCGTCGTCCATAGGGACAGGGGGGTACTCGAGGAAGTGTAGGTCGCGGAGGTGTGGCACGCCGTACAAGTTGTGCAGGGTCTGATTAACTACGGCCTACGGTACTGGTGAGTGGTGCCGTTGGGCGTATTATATACCTGTTGCTCACCTTGAATCTCGCGTCCGTTTGTATCTCCTTGTCTCGCGCAGAGAGATCGATCGAGCCCACACCGTCGCCCAAGGCGGCGTTGATAAGGTCGACGTCGGTGTCGTCCAATACGCCTTCGGGTGGGGCAACGCCGCTGGCCGCGTAGCTGAACTGCAGAAGCGACTGGAAATAATCCATTCGCTTCTTGTGGGCCTCCAGTTCGGCCTGGACGAGGCGAGCAAATTGTACGCTGTGCTCTTTGTTGCTTTCGAGACGCTTGATCTGATCGGCCTGATGATCTATAGTAGCCCCCTGGGCGGCGTTCTTCGCTTCGAGGGCGGCGATCGCCGTGTCTTGTTTGTCGACGCGACCGACAACCTCTTGGATTTTTGCGATGGCGGCCCGATTGGACGCCGCGGCTGTCTGCTGGCTCGACATATTGTATGTATGTTCTTCAAAACGAACTAGATTAGCGGTTGACTACATCGATAGGGGATTAAAGAGGGGTTTGGGACGATTGGGAGCTGAAGAGGGGCGCGAGGATATTGTTTCGAGCGGAATACAGGGCGGGGTTCGATGTTTATCAACTAATTGTACATACACGAAGAAAATAAGTCGGTTATAAGCACTATTAGATGAATATTGTAAGATAGAACGAGCTAAAAGGCGGGGGCGCCCGCGCAGCGAACCCCTGCTCTCTTATCCCTCTCATTCTCGGGCCTTGATATTCAGTTTAAATTTCGTCATAATGAGCTCAAAATCCGATGAAAGGATCCCGCATCTCAAAGATTTCGAAGCCCCGACGATCTGATCGAAACGCGCTCAATATTTGGTCAAAATCTTCGATTACCGGCACATTTCGGCTCCATCAATATTTGCCGGCAAGTCCAGTGTCGAAAGTCGCAAATTCTGCGGCTGTAAAGTACCAAGAGAAACTAGACTCGACGCGGGTCACGTGGTCCGACCTCTGCAACACTTATCCCACTCTTTTTTTCCCCATTCTCTTCACGAATTCACAGGTGGTGGTGACATTGAAGATCCTCCACAGAATTATAAAGCGACATCCAGGTACACGCGTGCTCTTATGTACTTTCGACCCCACAAAGATGTAAACAAGGTCCG
>WSTH01000752.1:0-18776 GCA_019616345.1 Ceratobasidium sp. 395
AATCTCGTTTTTCCTAACTATATGCTTGTGGATTGGATCCGAGTGTATCAGCCCAAGGATGCGCATAATGTTGGGTGTGACCCGCCAGATTTCCCGACGTCTGATTATATCAATACGTGAGTTGAGATGGTTTGTGTGTAGCAAGGTTGCTGACTTTTTGTTGGATAGATTCATCGAGGCATATACCAATCCTAGTACGTTGTCTTTATACTCTATCGCACCAACCTAATCTGACTGGACTGCCTTTTTCAGACCTGACAACCTGGGTGGACGATTATGGCCAGGTGCAACCTAAAAACAGGCTTGTGGACAAATGCACATGATCCGTTTCACCTCATTCCGGTCAAACATTGGGAGTTTTCGTCGATACCCGCACGCACGCGCACACGCATTTCACCACGCTACCTATTTTGCATATCCCGGGTTCTTGCAACAACATCTTCATCTGTTTATAGTATACATATCTGTTCTTTTTCATTTTCCATACGCTAGTCGTTTCACGTTCTATTTAATCGCCAAGTGATATGATCAAGTTAAAACAAAACCCTTTATATGCACGTAAGCGCCGACCCATCCGCATCAGAAACCGGCGGCCAACTTCAGCATGTAACGGCCATCTGCAACACCTCTGATCTACATTCGCACCTCCACTCTCGAAGGCCTCGATGCACGCGCGCAGTCCCACTGCACCTGGCCTGTCGAGCTCGTACACCAAATTCAATTCATCGCCTGCTCCGACGTACGATGCGCTGGCACCCGATACATCGTATGCCAGCTCGATTGGCACGGTGACCGCCCGACGAAGGGTCGGGAGCTCAGACGACCACGCGAGGAGTATTCTCGATCCGTGGGGTGATGTGGATACGCCCAGGGCGTCTACGTCTGCGACCAATGGGCGTGCGCCGGGGTTGCGTGCGCGTTCGAGGTCGCATTCCAAGCCTGGGCACGGTGTGAATGGGGGCGGTGGGGAAGGGCATCATCCGTTGCAGTCCTCGTCGTCGGGGACGAGTACGGCAGAGACGCGCCCGGGATTAAGGAGGATGCTGTCTTCGAAGGATTCCAAGGGTGCGTTGTGGGGTTTGACTGATGGCTGGGTCGAAGAGGGCGGGGAAGAGGGCGGGGAAACGAGCGAGGGAGCGCCGACGCCGGGCTCGAGGGAGATGCTTGTGCACAAGGTATGTAACGCTAGCATGTCGGCGCGTCGTTTCGCTAAATGAGAGTCTTGCGTGCGATAGATCCAGCCGAAAGATTCGCTCGCTGGGGTTGCTCTACGTTACGGCGTCTCGCTCGCTGACATTCGCAAGGCCAACAAGCTCTGGGCTGCAGACTCGATTCACCTTCGTTCTGTTCTCTACATCCCGCTCACACCCAATCTCAAACTCGGCTATGGCTCCAATCTCATTGATCTTCGCACACCCAACAAGGAACGCGACGCCGAACTTTCCCCAGAAACATCTGCGAATGCTGACGACGCCTCGTCTTCTACACCTAATACTCCTGCTCCGGACGCTCCCACAATCCAACACGTGCCCGCGTCTGAGCTATCCTTCTTTCCTCCGCCGACTACTTCCCCACGCAAACCTGGCGCTCGCGCACGAACGGCGCCGCGGAGTGCAGTATCACCCTTTGCGTCTAGTGCTTTGTTATTCTCGCCCGGACTCTCGACGACTGCTCAGCTCTTTTCCTCGCCCAACAATTCCCAGTTGTCTACTTCACCTTCAAAAGGCACCGGCACACTCTCATCCATATTCTCGTCCATCCCTCTGCCCGATACCATCCAACGACTCTCCATAGACTCGATCGCAGGCGGCACATTGACACCCCGAGCTCTCTCTAGTGCCTCAGATATCTCGGACCAACTAGTCGAGTTAAACACTCTAGGCGCACGCCAAACTGCTTCTCCCCGGCCTAAGCGCACTATCCGAACTCAGCCCGCGCCTGGGCCGGTCATGATGGTACCCAAGCGCTCGGTCGAGGGTACAAGTCCCGCATTAAACGAAGATTGGTAGCAAAACAGCATGCTCTCGTTTTTTATATGTATTGATCACTCTCCATCATCGCATAGGTGACGTTTGTTTCTTGCTTTCAATATTCATAACTGTATATGCATTTGTTGAAATTATATCTGCCCCTTTTTTGGGAGTTCGGTTATAGACCACGTGATAGTAATGCTTCCTGATGAGCAAACAAAGCCCGCCTTAATTAATGGACCACGCCAGATGTGATATGCTGCTTGGACCGTGACCAACGACCTCGCAACCGGTGGCAACGACTCGAGCCTCGCTTGGGCCAACTGTGGCTTTCCATAATGATCGACAATGAATCAATTTCAGGGCAAAGTTTGGGCGTCGCTGTGTAGCTGGGCTGGGCCAGTTCCTCTTCGGTCCTATAAGTACCAAGCGGCGAACCACCGAGGTTCTGCATCCTCCGGACCCGCTTTCCTCAAGCAAGGTACGCTTTCTTGTCTTTCGGCCTTTACTCGTTCGAGTGTCTAATCTTACCCGTTATAGACGCCTGCCGCTCTTCTTCCCCCAGCAACCAGCGTTTTGATCTACCCGCTTTGCTCATCATGGCTACTGGTTTTGCTCTTCGTAGTGAGCCTCGTCTTGACACCCACCGTACCTCTACCGACGACGAGTTCCCCATGACTACTCCGACTTACTGTCCAGCCAAGACTGCGCCAGCCGATATGTCGTCCCACTTTACGGCTTACCCAATGTTCCATCTCGACGCTGCCGGATACCCTACCCGTGCACTGTACTATTTGCACAAACGTCTCCTCGATGTGGCTATCAATCCTAAATCTCGTAGCTTTGTCTTGACCACTCCGCCGCTCTCTCCGGTCTTCAGGCCTCTAGCAGTTGACGACGAAGATATAGAGCACGAAGATCCCTCCGCATTGATACACCTCTCAGAACAGAAGGAAGTACTTCACCATTTGTGCGCGACTATTATCAGCAGAGACTATGTCCGCCCACCTACCCCACCCATCGGCGCCTCTCCTTGTCATACCCCGCCACGCTTTACCCCTCCTACAATAACCACATCAGTCGAACACGACGAAACAGCCTACCGAGTCGCCCGTCTACTCGTCCAATCCAACTCGTGCGACGTAGACGACCTAGATATGCTCGACATGCTCGAAGTCGAACTTGAAGTCGAGCTCGAGATGGGATCATGCGCCACGCCCAAGGCGGAGGAGAGCGATAAAGTCTACTCTTGGTCGTGCCCGGGGACTATTGAGCGTGTTTATGAGGACAAGGAGAATTATCCGGTGTGGGATGGTAGGAACAAGCGGACTTTGTTGGAGGAGATGGAAGGCGTAGTCACTCCGTGCGCTAAATTGAGCGTTGGGAAGATGCCTGGCTCGGAGGAAAGGAGGAAGGAGAAGCAAGCTAGGCGCCGTATGAGGAACTCGCTAAACGGAGCTCGGGGGTTGAGGGTTTAAGCTGGGGGTTGACTCTTGCGTGAGAGTGCTGCTGGTTTGTCGCATATTGAACTTTTGGATTTTGAAGACGAGAAAAAACTGTAATAATATGGGACTAGCTTCACTATGCTGTATTCGCTTATATCCTCCGTTACTCGCTGTACTATGTTATTTATTATCGTTTTCGTAGTTATGGTGCTTGATAATCTAAGTTTACCGGTGTTTGGCGCCAAAACGCATATACCCACTTTCCCCTTTTACGAGAAGACACGCCGACAACATACTCTAGGGGGAATTGAGGCTTCCCCTCGAGTATAACAACGATAAAATGTTAGGAAAATGAGAAAGAACAAAGGTGTTTTACGGCTAACGTTTACCCAACGTGTTTTGTAAAGATTTTCCTCGGGGCTGGCAAGGCCTAATTTCCCCCAGAGTATTCAGCTCCAGATTCAGTTTAAATCCAAGTAGCTAGTAGGCAATACATTTCAAACGACTGTCCGTTCTACATACACCTCGGATAACCAAATCATACAGAAGAAAAAGTCGTGAAAGCCCCAGAAATGGCCCAAGCTTAGACACACTTCACACCACGGTAAGTCCTAATCTGGTATTTAATGCGTTTGACCTGGCCCGGAGTGAACTAGATAAAGGGTAAGCGTGAGGTTCAAGTTGGCCGTGAGGTGTGAGATACTTACTTGATTGAGACACGCGTCGTCAGAGTAGTCCATGAAGTTGTGGATCCTAACAGAGGAGCCTTTCAGTCACTCGGTTCTGGGCGCTGCGCTAAGTACACTCACGGATCCTTTCCACCTCCAGGGCATGTGTCCCGCCCGTAGTCGCACCCCGAAGCAGATGACTGCTCTTGCGGGGTATCATCTACATAGTCCCCGGGCCCTTCGCACGACTCGCCTTGGAACGGATGATACAGACCCAACCAGTGACCAAGCTCGTGAGTAAAGGTCTTGCCCTGGTTGTACGGCACTGCAGATCCACCGGGCAAAGTCGAGTACCTGATCACAACGCCGTCGTCCAGCGGAGCGCCTGCATAGTCCTTTGGAAACGTTGCGTATCCAAGTATCTCCGGAGTCGGACTGGTTTCGAACGCGATAGTGTATACGTTGACGTCGGCTGGACCCCCCTTGCGCAAGGCCGCCTTCATAGCGTCTTGTTCAGGTGTTTGAGCCGTTGCATTATTGAACCAAAGCCTGTTTACCAGAGTTAGCAGGACGCCAACGTATTCAGTGTACAACGCTTACGGATTGTGAGTGCGGGTAATCTCAGCGAGCTTCAATTGGATTCCAGTTTTGGAATAATCGTGGTTAGTTTGAGCAATGTTCTTCTTGATTTGGGAGTCGGGGACGTATCCCTTCTTAAGAGCTATAGAAACAAATTAGCTTGGTGCAGCGCATAGACCATGATAATATGAGACTTACATTTGCCAGCATAGACGACATGCCAGTAGACATCGAGCTTAACGCCCTTCTTTCCCGAGTTCTTTGCTTCCGCGAGCTCTAAAGCAGATGCCTCTACTTTATTGGAGGCAAAGTGCGCCTCCGCTTCTGCAACCTTCTCGGCGCTGTAACAGTCGTCGAGGGTCAGCAACTGGTGAATAAAGAGGTCAAGAAGATACTTACCTGAGTTCAGACCCGCACTTGCGCTGGCCTGACACTGTGAGCACCGTGCTAAGGCCAAGAGCGAGAGTAGATATGATAGTAGAGAAACGCATGCTGCTGATGCTGCTGATGCCTCTACACTGTCAAGCCGTTGGCCCTTTTATATGGTAAAACTAACCATTCTGGCAGTTTTACTTTTCGGGGAGGCTGATCCTTTTCGGCCAACGTGTGCGAGCTAGGCGCCAAAAGACATAGCCTAGCAGGTAGAATTCGGCGATGTTGTCTCCTTCAATAGAGCAAAGCTGCATTAACGTCTGAAGTCTCTGAGAATAGCATCCATCGCCTCGTGGATAAGGGTGTGCCAAGACTGCCGGGGACCTAAATCTATCACATTCCTCGGTCAATGGGCGTCTGGGGCTGGAGTAACCACATGTAGCTCCTTGTATGGGAAAAGGATTCGCTTAATGCTGTGTCTGATGGATGACTGATTAAATTACATACCTCATTCTCACGAGACGATCACGTCTTTCGTGCGACCATGTGATAGGTTTCTCGGGCAGGGGCAATATATGTTTGAATTTGGTGAGAGGATACTTTTTGTAAGTATTTTAACGATTGTATATGCCTCAATATTCTGTGGAGTGATAGCCAAGGAACGAGCGCGCAAGTTCGGTAACTATAGAGGGGTCTGTTCGTCATGAAAGGTGATAGAACGTAAACTGAGACATCTACGCGGAGTATGGGCGCAAAGACATAGTTTTAGTTGGAGAAGCCTCTTAATGGTCGCCATCGTCCAGGGAAATGTCCGCAGCAACACTCTCGAGACAGTGGGGGACGTTCAAGAAACGTCCGAGCTTGCCTTTTAACGTTGTTGCGGAGCGTTTGTACTATTCGGGCTATAACTGGATATAGTCGGGCCGCCCTCAAGATTTTTTCCAGGATTGAGAAATTGAGTATGTCACAGCAGTGGTTTCGTAGACGTGGTCAAATACAGGAGGCCTATCTCGGGTGTGATGGGATCTCTGATCAAACACAATCGAAGCCAAACTGATATTACATAATCACCAGAGCGGCCAACGAAGGCAAGAACCTCACCCTCATCTAAGGAGGGCACAACGAGGCATTATTATGAGCCTATCCGCTGGTTTCGAGTGCTTGGCGTGTATTTGGAAGCTATTGTGACGTTTAATCTCGTTGAAAATGGGGTAGATAGGATTGTCTAAACTGAATGTTGCTCGTAATGAATAGGAGTTTGTTAAATGCAACTTTAGTTTAACAAATCATGACAACATTATAAGATCAATTACTTCCTGGAGGCACGCCTTACAATGGTTCGTACCCTGGAGCAAGTGGTGTAAAACTGGGTATAGCTAGCAAATCTATATCTTTAGCAACACGGTTCAGAGAGTTAAGCTACAGCTAATGCAAGCCAAAGCGAACTAGCCGTGCGTGACATTTCCTTCTATTTCCTTCCCCCTCCCCAAACCTATCGCCTCGCCTTGGGGGCTGGTAGTTACTTCCCTCCTGTGACGTTGAATACTGAAAACAAGGCGAAACAGCCATACAAAAGGCCGACAGGATATGCTACTAGAAGTCGTTGGTCGGACATGCGGAGAACAGCGACAAAGATTCCTGATGCTGCATATGTGCACCAGATCACGGAGAGAACCGAAAGCAGATACCCAAGTGTACCGCTAGGTAGACAAGCAGTTAGTTTTATATTCGGCAAGGAGAGCGGCTCGAAGGTCTCACTCGAGGACAAGGCCCACACTAAGCGCACCAACGCCAACCATTGGTAAAAGACAATATCCTAGAACGCTCGCAACGCGGTACGCGTCGATCCCGGATTCGGACATCAAGTTGAGGAGAGTATACAGTGATCCGGCGCCAAACACTGCAACGCCGTATATATACCCGAACTGAGGGCGACCAGACTAATGAATTGTAAGTTACGGTGGATTTCGCACAGCAACGGCGGACGTACCATGAGGAGGAAGGTGGCGAGACAGAGGAGAATAATAAGCGGACCAGCTAGGTCCGCATCATCCATTATATGCTCGTCCACCTTGCCTAGGGGGTTAAGGACTGCAAGAGATTTAGTACGGACATGCGAGAGGTTCACGCCAAGCTCTGCGCGATTGTCAGCTCTGGCTACACATAGCCCAGGGTAAGAGTATACCTTCTAACAGCGGTGGTTCTCCTTCGAATCCTCCCGTCCCAAAAGCGCTTAGCCATCCACCAGTAGGTTGTATGTTTCCGCCAAAGTTAGGTGCCCCACCACCTGGACCGGCTCCCGGGGCGACATTCCCCTCAAGACTCGGCCTTGCGCCAGGGTAAAAACCAGCCGAAGGGTCTACGCCGGGCGAACCAGAGTAGAACTGAAGGTCGGGTTGCTGAGTGTAGTACCCGCCTCCGTATTGTGCTTGCTGTTGGTCGAAGAGTGCCATAGGATTCAGGAAGAGACACGTCGCGTCACGTGGCTGTCGCAAATCTGGGCGCTTGCTCTAGAGTGATTGGAAATGAAATTCTAATCTTGATTCTTCCCCGCCATGCCTCAGGTCGGTAGCTGCGACTTGGATGTATGATTTGGCTAACGCCGCTGTAGAACGAATATATTGAAGAACATATCAAAAGACATGGTCGAAGGCTTGATTATGAGGAGAGAAAGTGAGTATTGCGGTAATTAATTGCTCGTCACATTCGCATTGACTACAGCTAACTAGGCGAAAGCGAACGGCTCGGGAGGCCCATAAGTCCTCCGCAACTGCTCAGAAGATGTTTGGTATAAAGGCGAAACTCTTACATGCACGCCGTCATGCTCAGAAGGTCCAACTCAAGAAGACACTCAAAGCCCACGATGAGCGCAACGTCAAGCAAGCCGATAATGCTTCCGGTCCTGACGGCGCCTTGCCTACATACTTGCTCGATCGAGAGGATCAAAAAGATGCCAAGGCCCTTTCGTCAGCCCTCAAACAAAAGAGGAAGGATAAGGCGGCCAAGTATGCTGTACCATTGCCCAAAGTTCGCGGGATTGCCGAGGACGAGATGTTCAAGGTGATGAGAACAGGGAAGAGCAAGAGTAAATCGTGGAAACGGATGGTTACAAAAGCGACTTTCGTCGGGGAGGGCTTCACGCGCAAGCCCGTGAAGATGGAGAGGTTCGTGAGGCCAATGGCATTGAGGTACAAGAAAGCGAATGTCACGCATCGTAAGTTTGTTTATTCCGAAAATTCTCACATTACTTACTGCTAGTATAGCCGACCTGAAAGCGACATTCCAACTGGCAATCCTAGGTGTTAAGAAGAATCCACAGTCACCGATGTACACTCAACTTGGCGTTATGACCAAAGGCACAGTCATCGAGGTCAATGTCTCGGAGCTTGGTATGGTTACCACAGGTGGCAAAGTTGGTGCGTCTCAATTCGCCTGTCTCGGGTGGCTAGCAACACTTACATTTATGTGCATATAGTATTCGGGAAGTACGCCCAGGTCACAAATAATCCTGTAAGTGTTGGGCATCCATTTCAAGTACGGACTAAGTCACACGCGGCTCACACGATAGGAAAACGATGGGTGCATTAACGCGGTTCTTCTCGTTTAAACTCTTGGGTTACTTCAATGGTTCATCCGCTATCGACATCGTATGTATATCACATCAATGCATTTAACCTCGTTTGCCAAACGTTCAAGTAACCGTCTCCAAACTGCCAGAAGCTAGAGATCGAAGACGAAATAACTCGCAATTATGCTCTGGTAGGTACACCGTTGGGGAATATTTCTTTGTATTCCTTAGGATAATGTCGCTCGCCTACGTCTGGGTGGCTCTACGACGAGAAATATATGAGATAGGTCTACCTCAAAATAGAACGTCGCGCACCTTTATTCTTCCAATGAGCTGAACGTATCCGGACGGCTGTCCTCGTTCGTATTCGGAGAAGTTTACAGCTATTCGTAGGTAATTGGTCAAGAGGTATGTCTACCGCATACACTGGCGATAGCTTACATTCTGTTGTGGCATTGATGTCACGATTCTTCGACAGATCTAGGATATCTTGTGGAACTGCAAGTATCGCTAGAATTGAGTGTTCCAGACACGATGAAAGGGCATGCTCACAATCTAGTATATTCTCCGAAACCCGCACATCCTGGGATATGCTCTGAAAGAACGGGATGCTATACCTTGCACCAGTTGGATGGTCGCTCACGCCGTCCGTAGCCCAGTTGAATCGTTTCGCTCTTCCGTTTGTTTCGTTGACCTTACCGGTCCCGTTGACTCCGTTTTGTACCTCCTTAGGTGCTAGAACTCGATGGCTAGTGGCACGGATCAACCCTCGAGTTGCAGTCTCGAGCGCCTTGCCAGTGTTCACAACAAGTGTACTCGGGCGTGGCGGCGCGGGAACCCAGTCACCGCGTGCATTTTGAGCTTGGAGTCCCGAGTGCGGCGATGCTTGCAAAAGCTACTGACAGGGTGAGTAGCAGAAGTGTTATAACTATATACAACTCACAAATGTTAGAAACCCGCCATCAAAGTGGGGACCAACGCCCTGATCACTCGATCCCTGAGGCATGACTGGGTATTTGACAACCTGTTCTTCGGCCGTTCTGGTCGGTTACTGACCGCATTTATCTCCACAACTATGCAGACTTGCCTTGCTCCGATGCACCATAGACTCCTTCGGCTTGTCAAAAAATCTGTCGAAAGCGTCGGGTTGAAGGCCAAGTGCCTCGGCCAGGAGGGAAATAAATTCAAAGCTAAGGGACTCGACTTGGGACAAATATTCAGAGTAGCAAGCATAGAATCCCGGAAGATCGGCTTCCGATGGCCACTAGGACAGAAGGAGAAAATGAGTTCGGCGTTGTCCGAGGGAGTTGGCTATGCGTCACACCTGTGCCTTTCCCCAAAGTCGATGGTAGTCTGGGCTTCCAGGCTTACGGTTCCCTCTCCCAGGAGTCCCGAAGTCGAACTGAATAAGGGTAGTTACTGTTAGTATCACTAGCCGCATAGCGTGAGGCATACCTGTTCTCGAAAGTCTGTGGCCCCCTTGGTGATCTCTGCTCCTAACTTATTATAACCAAAAAATGACTCGCTGTTGACCATCATGAGATTGTTTTTACTCTCTTGGGATATATTGAACAATTTAGGCGCATAGTCAACGATGGATTGGACAACATCCTAGGCATAGTCTACTGTGAGTGTTCATAATATCGAGCTGACCAGGAGCAAAGGCAAACCTCCTCTATAGGTGGATTCAAGAGGTACAAGAATCCCACTTCGGTCATTGCATGTCGAAGTTGCGAAACGAATTTGGCACGAGACTCTGGCCCGCTGCTCACGAGTGACCAGTCAAGAATGGGTATTTCCTCAAAGCTTGTCATAGTATATCCGGTGACAGAGGACAATGGCTATACAAAAGTGCTAGTGTGGTTGGAGTGAAGCGCATGACTCCCGGGGTTTCAACCCCGTAGGACTGATTGCGCAATGTTGTAGACATCTTACGTATGATAGGCGAATTATCGATTATTAACCCGAGTTGGTAATTTTTGCGAAATCAAGCGATAGAATGTGCATATATGCGAAAGCGATAAAAGCAATAACAGTTCCGCGAGCTGAGAAGACGCAACTACTCAAAACGAATAAATGAGAATAAATGAATGAAGAGCAAAAACAAACCACATCTCCTATCCTCCAGCTGCGTCTGATCTTGTTGACCTTAACTGCTTGCTATATATCTCCAGTAGCACGTTCATTATCTCCTCAATCGGCAGAGTCGTATATTCGTGAACCCATGTCGGTAGTGCTTTCTTCAGCCCCTTGAACGTTGGAGTGTTTGATATATCAGGAGTTGCGCGGCCCAGTACTTCTAGTGTCGGCGCATCGATCGATACCTGGGATGTGCTTTCCTCGTACTCTAGGCCACGAGAGCCTCGGATTGGCTCAACAGATATAACATTTGTGCTCGAAGTGGAAATCGGCATCGTAGCCCCACGCGGCGATGCAGGAGTCGACCCCGTTGGCGTCTGGGAGCGAGGAGTCATCATGGGGCTATGGTACACAGAACGAATACCCTCCTCTTCCGCACTGGATAGTCCTGGGTCGGTATCGATTGTTTTACGCCTGCGCATGGGTGGAGTATCCTTTCCGGATGTTGCTGCTTCGGCCAGCGCTGCCTCCAAGTCCGTTTCAAACCTGCGTTTGATACCGAGTAGCCAGTTCCACGATGCAAAACTGAGCGCAACATATATGCCTTTTTCCCCAGCTAGGCGGTCCGCAAGGTTGATTGCGAAGCTGTAGGAGACCTTGTTGCCGTTTTGTGTGGTTTGCATCGAAATACGAGTGTCTGGGAACAAGAAGAGTCGTGTGCCGTACGGGAAGGCTGTCAGAATGTCGCGTGCAGTCATCTGCATGCTTGGAGTACTATGTTGCGCCACTCCACGGATACTAAATGCGCCTAGCCTCAACCGGAGGTTGCGACAGGGAGGCTCATGTGGTCGAATGGTCCGATGAAGTTCACCATCTACTTGTCGAGCGGAAAATAAAGCCTAGGTACGAAATCGTGAACTTTAAGGAGTTGACTCTGGATGAACGCACTCACGAGATCGGACCGTTGCTGTGTGACTGGTGGTACAGCTAGCTTCAGGGTCTTGATATTCAGTGTGAGCCGCTGGATAATTGCAAACTGGAAGGTTTCGGTCTCTTTAAATCTCGACCGTGCGGACTGTAGCATCGCTGCGGCCACCTCCGAAAGGGCAGTATCGGGCTTGGGCATTTGGCTCGCACGGAAGGCGCTTGACTCGCGGGCAGCACCTTGTTTCTGAGCTTTGATTAGGGCTGCGAGTTTCCCTCCCACCGTAATCATTTTCGGAATGGTTGCGGTTGACGCGTAAGCAAGAATTTCACCCGCCTGGATATTGAATTCAAGCAGCACTTCGCGCTCGTGAATGGGTATTTTGGGAGTGACCTTGGACCAGTCATCGAAAACAGTCACATGTAGTGGATCCGCGCTTTATGGGGTCAGCAAGCAGCTGGTTGCACAAACGAAAATAGCTTACTGGAAATGCATCAAGTGTTGACGCTCATACTCCATAGCTGCTTCAATATCTCCGCTCTTTAGCGTCAACTCCAACATCTTCGCGTGACCCTCTTGGTCGTGGTGTATCTTGCCATGCCGGCGACGCACGGTTTGAAAAACAAAGTCCGGCATACGCACATGTCCAAACACTGCACGCTCTGAGAGAAGCTGAAGATAAGCTACGGTTAGGGTAGCTTCAGACACTTCCTCGCAGAGTTTGGTCCTGAACGCCAGACTTTCAATATCCAGCGTCGTCTTCGAGATAGTCTGGCCCAGATCTGCCACAATATTCGCCTTGTTGATGTTGACTAACACGAGCGTTTGGAAGGGTTGAGTGGGAGGAATGTGGTCACCGCCCGGAAGCTCCGCCTTGATAATAGCTGGGGTGGGTTGAACGGGTGCAGGTCGCGCGAGTGAATCAAACACAGGTATTCGGTCCAACCAAACTGCTTTGAAGCAAAGGAGGTCTTGAAGCCTTGAAAATCGCATCTCTGCCCCTACTTCGGTATTCACAACAACAGAGACCGAGTTTGTAACCAAGCCTGAGCCATCTTTGAGCTTTCGGAAGTCCACCGAGAAAGCGAGGTTCTGTGCTTTGGCGGAAACTGAATCCTCGTTAAGATATCCATGTTGGATGCCGGCAGTAATGGATGATAGGGTTCCGACAACTGCGACTTCCCGAGCACCTGGTGAGATAGTGATAACAAAACCTCCTTTCTCCCAGTGAAGTCCAGCAACCACGTTTACATCAGGTTGGCATGTGAGCTCGAGAGTTGATTTGTTAACATCCAAGCTAAAAATAACCTGCATACTACCAATAACGGGCGGCTCCTCATGCTGTGCGTCATCCAATGAGAGGCCTTCGTGGATAGTGGATAGGTCAGAGAATGGCGGAACGTAAGGTGATTGGGGAGGAGCGGGTGCTTGTGCCAGGCGTTCTTGGACACGCTTAAAAACGTCAGCTAGGAAGGGCAGCAGACTAGGTCGGAGAATGTTCGAGATAGGATGAATAGTGGTGTTGCAGACTAGAGTAGACTGGTTTGGAGATGTCGAGCCGAGAATTTTCTGCGACGCTGGGGTGGCACGGTATTCGAGCCAAGCGGTGACCATCGGTAAATCTAATGTATCGACTCCATGCTCAAATGTTTCGCTCTCAGATGTGAAGGCAGGGAGGGACTGGGATCGTTCAAGGTCACTAGCCCGGACGTTTGGTGTATGGGACCGTATGCGTCCGCTTTTAAACTCGAAAGAGGCCTTCAGGTTCGTTGTCAACACTGCAGAGTATTGAGCATTCGAAGTAGCGGGAGGGGCTAAACTAGCAACTGAAGATCCTGCGTCTGACTTGGGGGCATAAGCACTGGCCAGTTTTGCTATGCGATCTCGGCCTTGTCGATAAACGTCCACAATTGAGAATAGGTAATTTGCGATTGAAGGTTCAAGGTCGACCTCAAATCCACTGACTTGTGCGCGAATCCAAATTTGACGAGCCACCGATCTTGCTTCAGAGCGTATATTCGCTTCCATCGAGGGGTAGAGCATTCGGTTACGGACATCATGGGTTTTCCCGCTAAAGTGGCCTGGCTGACTCTGGTCAAATCTGAAGCAAGTATTAGTTATCCGTGTCGAGCCAATACCTAATTTGCTCACCCTGGTATGAATTGAAAAGAAAATGCTTCTAGCTTAGCTTGGCCAGTCTCATATCTTTGAGTGACGAATGAGACGGAACTAAGAGAAATCAGGAATGCTGATACCGAGGATGGACTGAGTGGCGTTATGATCGATGATCCCATTTGAGGTAACATTAGGTCATCCTGTAAAGTTAAGGGAAAGGCTATACCAATATCCTTCACTATAAACTCGATCCTGCGGTTGTCTAAGAAAGTCTTCGTCTCTTTGGCTGCATATGGATGATCGCTAGACTCTAGGGTACGCATGACCTGCCTCGTCTTGCGACGAACTTCCTCAAGCTCTTGTGCGCGCTGTTCTTGTCTCGATAGCATTTCAGCCTGTCGCATACAGAGTATTAGTGGCTTCAGCTATGAGAGCATACTGAGCATACCTGGATGTGATCAATCAAATCTCCAAGCTCCGCGATTGCCGCAGGTTGCATGACTGCATGTACGAAGTTGATTTTAACGCCTAGACGATTGTCTTCCTGAGCTGATTCCGGGTACTCGAAATTTTCTGCAGCCATGTCGAGGACCATGTACGCCGACCTGTACTTTCGATCAAAGTTTGACCGAGTACGACGGGGCGCAGAGTGATGAGCCAAAGATAATGCCAAGCTTTCGACGTTGAAGCTCCATCGCTTAACTGCGCCGCTATGCACACGGCCTTTGATGTTGGAAGAGTCTAAATATTGAGTCGAAGATGGTCCTTCGATACCAATGCGGAATCCGTCGAAAACAAACGATATATCAAACCTAGGGAATGCCGCACCGGTGGCGGGATCATTTGATGGTAATGTGGCTGGTATCCCGCGCTGGCTCTTGAACTCTACTGCGAGGTCCACAAGCTCATTGAAATCGCTTCCAAATTTTTGTTGAATGGCTAGGAAATCATCGACGTACTGAGGCTTGAGTGTCACTGAGAATCGATCAACGTGTAACTGGACATCAAGCTGAGGGTATCTGCCTTCGAGCCTAAGGGATGGAAGTTCTAGATAGAAAGAATTTGCTCCAGACACGGGCCGTTGACCGTTGGGCTGGCTGCTGCCGAGATGAATAACTTGGGAGCCAATTCTGTGACCGAAGTTCAGTGCATCCGCCCCTTTTGAGTTGATAAACGCGGTCGAGTTTATGACATTCCAAGTAAGCCAGGTTCCGTGCATGACGTGAAGTTCAGTGCAAAAATCACGTAGTTGTGCCTGTACGTCCGCTTTGAATTTTCCCGAAAATAACGCTGGGACGAACGGGTGTGAGCTGCTGGGACGGGGATTGCGGTCTAACTCCAACAAGAGGTCTTGGAACATTGAATCGTAGGTCCTGGGAAGTAGGTTTATGCGTCTAAACTGGAGTATGGCTGCAGCAGCTAAATCTGACTCACGGAAGGTATTCTGTTCGCCAACTATCAATAAACCGATAAAGTCGTAGAACGCTACGCGGGACATGTATTTTGAACTGTTCTAAACACAGCAGTAGTCGAGCTGTCGTTACAACCCCGGGATCTTCCTTGATGGCGCCATGCATCATAACGTTCCGGAGATCGATGCTGGCGAGTAAGGATTGATTAGACCTCTGGCTTTTACCTTGGCTGGCCTGTATTAGTATCCGGTTGGCCGCAAAGGTAGCAGAGAGGGATCCTTGAGGTGGAGTAGGGGATTGAGGCGGGGCGGGGAAACCTGGCAATGCGATAACGGCCACGAGATTTGCTGAGCACCCGTAGGTATGTGCTTCGAAGGTAATCTGTTGAGCGGGAGCAGAGAAACCAAGAGATGATGCGCTGAAAGCCCATTCGAAGACGATATGTTGGAACGGCAGTGACAGCGGAGTATCGCGTAGCACTGGCTTTTCTACCGGTATATCTATTGAATAGATTTGCCGCTGAACACGAAGTACCTGTCGGACAAATAGAACACAAGAGGGATAGACGGAGACATTTAGTTGGCGGACAGCGACTGCCCCAACAACATGTAAAGCTTTCTCTCCTTTAGCGACTGTGCCAGGCTCGGTTGCTCCATTTTTCAAGGGTTTATAGCTCATTGTTGAGGCGCGTAAATTCATAGTCAAGTCGCTAAGCACGAGTTCATTGTAGTCGGCACCATGGCTCTGAAGAATAAGTTTGGTATGCGGGCAGGCAGCAGAAATAATCCCTTGGAAATGAAACGGCGATGTACTAGCACCTAGTGAAACAAACTGATTCTGAAGGATAGGCGGGATTTTAGGTAATCCATGTTCGTCCTGGACCAAATCTGACCACTGGGCTTCAACCAGTGGCAACAATTCCTCCAGGCGTTTGTCAGGTAAAGCATCGGTTTGGCTGGTTAAACTAGTCTGAAGTGCTTTCCTGTCAACAGCTCCCATCTGGCGGACGCTTTGGCGGATAATTGTGAGGGTTTTCCATGAAGGGTCGGATCGCAAGCGTCCAGGGCGGCCAGTTTGCACAAGGAACGAAGGCAGGTTTGTAGCAAAAGGATCGGGAGCAACAGACTGGGCTTGAAGACGGTTGATAGTAGCCCAAATAAAGTAACGGCGCCGACGAGAAGAAAATTCAGACCTAGACTCCAAGAACGAAGAGATTTGGCCTATACTATGACCAGAAGCCCCCATAGTGGTTATTAGGATTTCTGGTGATTTGTTAGAAACAAAGGTATCAAAAGCGTTGCAGGTCAGGTTCCCTACATACGCCGGGTTGCGGTCAGACAAGTCAAGCTTAACTCCCGCTACTTGAAACCGTAATTTATCCGACGATGGCTGGAGCTCGTAGCGAGAATGCGCAAATGGTTTGCTAACGAGTGTCCGAAGTCGGCTTTCAATCGAAGCTGTTTCAACTACGGTAGTGGTGTGTCGAGTAGACCCAGCAGCAAGTGTTTCCAGGCGGCACGAGATTTGTTGAATTTGTATATCAAACAAGGCCAGAACTCGAGCGTCAACATGGATAGGCACAGCACTATGATGGTGCATGCCTGTTGAGAGTGCGTCGGCTTCTGTTGAGGACATAATGCTCTGCAATAGTTGTATCTTGATGGACGGAACATCCACGCTCAACGAGCTTCGAGATATTGGGCTTTGGTTGAAAGTAGTTGTGTCCAGAAACTCGCCCAAGATGGAATCGGCCAGTAAGTCCAAGCTGCTGTGCGACTACCATAACATGTGAGAACAAATACTAATAGGACCAATAAACTTACACGTGTATCCAGCTCCGTCAATATCTCGCACACAAAAGGAATGCATGTAGGTGTCAAGATAACATTGAGATGACGCTGGACGATGATTTTCAGCGTGCTAGTGCTCTCGTGATCTTGAGGGTCAAGCTTTTTAGATTGGCGAGGGACTTCAGCCGCTTCATCAGGTTGTACGTCGAAGGATTTAGTAGGATCCTGCTGGGGATCAATAAAGATAGTGAGCTGGAGAGATAATGACGCACATGCTTCAAACAATAAGTCTCATATCCCGGATTATAGCCGCTGTACACAGGTCGATAACGACGAAGAGCTTGGCGGTAATGATCAACATGTGGCCATGATGTGGCTTCAATACTAGCGTCATCTTGGTGAAATATAATCACCATCATAGTAGGCTTGACACAGAATTCACACCCACCTCCTGGCGGCACTATGCTGCTGCTTACACTCGGCTCATACTCAGACAGGTCGTTGTCGGATTCATCTCCAGAAGACATATCGCCATCTGGGGCACGAACGCGAAACTGGGTCATTGGCATATACCTGCCTGAGGCAACCTGTGGGGTGACCGGCCGGGAGTTCCTGTTGATGTATGTTAGCGCGTTCCAGGTTTAAAATGTCTGCACGTACGCTACTCTTGCATCGCGCGAAGCCTCTGTCATTACGTCGTCCTGCTCAGAACGGAATGAATCCTCGTACTCCTTGGGTTCGAATGACGAGCCAAGGACTGAGCTGGGGGGAGCTTGACGACTAGCGAAACCAGCAGGTACCCTTAAAGGGGTTAGATAGGTCAATCCGCCATGGCGGGGTACTAAATCACGTCAGTAGACGCGCAGGTCGCTAGTATGGGTTCACACCTTCTACGGGCAACGCGCCGGGTCCATATAAAAACATAGCACGATGTGTGGGCGCGTCTTGGACTCGCAAAAAGTTCAGCTGTTCCTCCGTATGCTCTTTCCATCTTAACGGCGCGCTCGTCCTCTCGCCGGCTAGGTCAAAGGAGAGACTCGCAAGTTCGAACCACGTTTGGTGGAATCCAGTGACCCGTTGAATTATTCGAGTGCTGATGACAGGTACATCAAAACGCATGCATGATGCGAATGACTGGTTGGGCCTGTCAGTAAGGTGTATCGAGAAACCCTTGGGAAGCGAGAAATGCAGAAGTGTATCATTCGTATTAGGTTGGCCTGCGTCCATGTCAACTCCTACGCCAATAGTAATGTCAACCAGCGGACAATTCACCCTCAAAAAGGTAACATCGGGAATGGGAGGAGGCGTGAAGTCGGCCGATGGGGCGTTGAAGTCGTCTGAGAAGTTAATACTGAAGGCTCGGATGGCTGCTTGTAATCCAACGACCGATGCGATGGACAAAGCGCCGCTAATTTCAGCCGGTAAGATTTCCCATAGACAAAGATAAGTTTCAACCTCAGGTTCAGGCCCAAAAAGGCGGTTCGCGACAATATCGAGACCTACAAAAACCTATTAGCCTCTAGTTCTCTTATTGACGGAAGGAGATGGTCACCTTGTAGGTTTAGCCGGTCCTTGGTTTTACTGTTCCCAATCCCACCATGACTCAGGATCGTAGCCAAATCGTCCAGAACGACGAGAGCGATAGGACTGACGTTGAGCGACATTTCTAAGAGCTAGACCTGAGAACTACCAAATGGTTCGAAAAGAATGACCTCACCCATCGCGTACTCGTGTAGGCGTAGCATTAACTGCAGTTCCGAGATTTCTAACACTACGCCTGCTTGACAATCGTACACCTCTTGTGGTAGCACGAGTAAACTGTCTGAGACCGAAACACCCAGGTCGACCTCGAA
>WSTH01000753.1:0-17085 GCA_019616345.1 Ceratobasidium sp. 395
GACCCCGTGAAGTTGTCACATGACCCTAGGACTAAGCGCTGCTCTTATAAGATTCGGAGCCGCAACAACCTAAGAGCAAGTTATGTAAGGCTGTCCCTGAACACACGTGACACCCTTACTCATTGCACATCCGCAGTTACAAGACACACGTGACCAACACGGAGTACACGTGACCAAACAATACTGCGGACTGCGGAATGGAATGACTCACACCCTATGGCAGGGTATATAACGAGGCCAAAGCAAGCCTGGAGGTCCCAGCTTGCTTTATACTCGTCAACCACCACCGAGACCTACACTGTAAATAGTAACTAGACGCAAAACACACTTTTGACACCAAAGACAACGTAGCCACTACTTAAGGAGACCACACAGAGAGACAGTGACCGAGGTCATGACGATAGAGTGCTTCTCTGAATATTTGGAGCCATCTATGCGTATCATGGCTTTGGATGAGTCAAAGAGCAGGGCTGCAAGCTGAAAGAACACGTGAGTATATATGTTGTGAGGGTGTATAATGACCTCTTACAGCCTTGCTCAGCTGTGTTTTGCCAGTGCCAGAAGGACCGGCCATAAGGAACAATGCAATTGGGCGGCACAGGATAACAAGCCCAGTTTGCAATAGCTGGATGGCATCAGCAACAGCCTTCACAGCTTCGGGTTGTCCAACAACGCTCTGGGTCAGGATGTTCTCCATGTTTAGCAGTTTCTCGCGCTTGCTTGACACCAACTTAGTAACTGGGATTGAAGTCAAATGAGTAACAATTTTAGCAATGGCATGCAGAGTGACTTCATCGGTCACTGAGGACTCATCCAAAGCCCGCTCGCATTCGAGTTCTTTAAGTTCCTTTTGCTGATTTGGGATATCTTGACCACGTAACCTGGAAACGGTAACCATGTCCCGGCAAATCTCTGCCCTATCTGCTGTGAGTGTGAGCTTGTCAATCGTCTTTTGGATTTCATGGATTTTGTTGTCATGCTCCATCTGCCTCTGATAGGCAGTGTGACATGGCTCCAGCTGTTCTTCAAGTTCCTTGAGATTCATCTTGGCCTTGGCAAGTCGTTTGTCGCTTGAGCTATCTGTATTGTTCTGAAAAGACGTCAATATCTCATGAGCTGAGAGCCTGGAAAGCTTACCTTGAGCGCTCTAATCTTGATCGTGAGCTCAACCATCCTTTGCACCATCTTGTCAATGTCTTCTGGGCGGATCTCATGCTTCACGCACACATGGGCACATGCCTGATCAAGTAAGTCAATCACAGAGTCTGGCAGATGACAGCTTGGGAAATAACAATGCGCAAGTGTGGCTGCTTGTGTGATTGCTGATTTGAGATTGCGTAACCCATGATGTACTTCATAGCACCCGCGGATGCCGTGAAGGATGCTGATTGTGTCATGAATGGACGGTTCCTTAACGTCAACCTTGGCAAAACGACGCTCAAATGCGGTATCCTTTTCGATATACTGTCGATATTCTGAGTAGGTCATTGCGCCAATGCAGCGGAGCTTGCCTCTTGCAAGCGCGGGTTTGAAAAGATTGGCTGTATCTGTAAATATTGCGTGAGTATTAATTCGGTCTCTGGACTCAACATGTATTCCTACCCATTGCGCCACCTGATTTTCTGACACTGCCGGCCATGATGAGGTGAAACTCATCAATGAAGGGAACAATGCCAACGCCTTCTTTGCTTTTCTTTTCCATCTCGGTCAGGATGAGCTTGATGCGCTCCTTGTACTTGCCTGCTGCACTAGCGCCGGCTTTCAGTGTGCCTAGATTTAAGCCAAAAACATATTCTAACAACAAATCTGGTACATCCCGCTTGGCAATGCGTTGTGCCAGCCCTTCCACAATTGCTGTCTTGCCTATGCCAGGCTCACCAAGAAGCACAGGGTTGCTTTTTGTGCGTTGACAGAGTTGAATCTCGATGACACTCCTGATTTTGTCGTTGCGTCCAATGACTGGGTCGATCTTGCCCTCCTTGGCAAGAGCAGTGTGGTCCAGAGCGTACTTGCCAAGCGCTTTGAAATCAACCTTGACTTTTTTAGTTGTGATAAGACAAATGCCTTGGGCTTGCGCAACACCAGACTCGATGAGGTCTTCAGTTATATGGAGTTCATTGAGGATATTCTTTATGGATTTATCTTTGATGAGAGCAAGGAGGAGGTTTGCTTGCGTTTTAGGGACGGCGTCCTATAATCACATGCGCATCACATGAAGCTGGTCAACATCAAACCTAGCGCACTTACCGTGTCTTCTTGCGTTGATTGCGCCTCACGAAGAACTTTGATTAAATTTGGGCTTGGGACAGCAGCATTGGGGCTGGGATCCTCCTTTGGTAGTTTCTTCAGCTTTTCTGTAATGATGGCTTTGAGCCGTTCCTGCCACAATTCAACACTCATGCATATGAACGGACCTCATGTTCGCTCACCAGATTAATGCGGACTCGCTGGCATGCGTCCCAAGCGAGGAGGTGGTCATCATTGTTGTCCTTTCCAGCAGACAATACATAGGCCAGATGCATGGGAGTGACCTCCCTATTTCCGTGCTGTTGCGCAACTTGAGATGCAGCCTAATTGCCAAATGTGATTCAGTCCATGGTGCGAGTTCATGAAACGCGGCTTACATGGGCAAGAGCTGAAATAAGGTAAGCAAAATGAGGATCCGCTGTAGTGGGGGTCACATGACCAGGTCTGGTCTCTCCTGTCGTCCATAGCAATCAGATCGTGTCTGCTGCCCACTGGCGTGTCCACCGTGGTGACGAGTGTGGGTTTGACATCTTGCGTGCTTTCTGCTGCGCTCTACGCTTTATTCTGCATTTTTGCGCGATTTTACGCGCCCTACGCAACTTTCTACGGCTCTGAAGCTGGCGTGCACTGCCACTTGTGCTAATCAACTCGTTTTCTCTACTTGCCCCTGCCCCCCGCCCCTCCAAATATACTTTTAGCCGACTCCCCATACTTCTGCGCGTCAAACAAACCCTCGGCCGCGCTCCCAACCCTTCTTTTCGTGGTCAGGGGTTGATTCGGACCCATCAAACCATCCCTGTCCTCTCTGCGCCGGTAATCGCGTATCCGCTATCCGCAACCCGCGTCAAGCTTCGTGCAACTAGCATCGATCAACAGCCCTGCTCTCTACGCATCGAACGAGCCCGCGCACACCTCGCCCAGCCACCTCTAGCTCGCAATTCGCCGTTTTCCCAACTCCACGGCCTTACATAATTCCCCTTGCCTCGCCTACGCCTTTGTGTAATTTTTTTTCTCACTTGTTTCTTCACCGTGAGGCCCCAGCAGCACATCCTTCGACTCCCCGCGTTGTTGTGCATCGAACGACCACTATTGTGGTGGAATCCTGCCGGTTTCTATCTCGTCGCCGCTGTCGCACTGTCCCGCCTCGCAGGCTTGCTCGTTTCACTGGACCTCCCGGTCGTTTCATTTATAACTCCGTCGTTTCGCCTCCTCTGGTCTCGCGCCGCACCTCGTTCAACTCTCCTCGTCCTTGGGCACTCATTGGTACCTGTAGTTCTGCCCAAATCTCAAGTCTAACGCTGCCACCCTTGCCGCAATGCCCGCTACCGACCCCGCCGACCAATCCGCCGCCCGCGAGATCGAGTCCTCACTGCGTGCTGCGGTCCAACGTTGCGAACAACCTCCCATCAAGCTTGCTTGGTTTTTAGCGTTACCCAAACGTGTTTGACGAAGTGGGAAGCTGCTGGAAACCGCGCAGGCCGAGTCGCGAGTGCTGCTCGAACATATCCGAGCGGACTGGGCGCAAACTCAACAGGCGGACTGTGAGTGTGAGGAGCGACTGACGCGGGCCAAGACTCTACCCCGCAACCTCGATTGTCTTTGTGCACCTGATCCAAAGGCGTGGAATGGCCTTGGGCGGCGCAAGAAGCGTTGTCAAACGTTCGAAGCGGTCGGACGTGCGTTTGTTTCCCGTCAACGAGTCCCGGAACCTGTTCAACTCCCCCGGCCCATCCAATCCCTCGATCCAGTGCACTCCAATCCCACTGCCTGCCGCAGAACCTCCTGCGCGGTCCAGACCGACGCAGACCCAGTCCCAACTCGTCCGCCCACACCTGATGGACTAAGGGATGCCGTACGAAAATCGTCGCTGCTTGTGGCGACTGCCAGCGGTCCTGCAACGTATGGACTCACAACCCCCGAGGATTGCGCGCCGTCACCTGTTCCTACGTCCTCCACGCCCCCTTTGCAGATTTCAGCGCCCGCTTACCCGCATTACCTTTGGCCGGGCGAGCTTACGGTGTTTGGGAAGGAGGTAGATTGAGACGTAGCTTACATAGCAGCCCGAGGAAGGCATGCTTGGGCCCCGCTGCTGGATCGACCTCTACGGGACCTGGCTGTTGATATAGTGTGTGCAGAGCAACTCGCACCAGGAGCTCTCAGGTACTTAGTGAACCTGCTCTTTCCGGCTGGAGCCTCGCAGTATGACCAAGCATTGGATGCTTCAGGGATGGAGATTTTGGTGGACTTCATTCGGGGTTGGTATGAGATGATTACTGAGGGGTTTTAATTTTTTGCATATATTTCCTGTTCCTTCTCATTCTTTTTGTTCGTCTTGTCGCTCTGGCATGCTTGTTCTCTCACCGTCTGAGGACAGACGGTTTGTTTTATGGGGGGAGCCTGTAGTGGGGGTCACATGACCAGGTCTGGTCTCTCCTGTCGTCCATAGCAATCGGATCGTGTCTGCTGCCCACTGGCGTGTCCACCGCCATGTTGTCTTAAGACTACAAGAGATAGCTAGTCAACGAAGGGGGGGAATTTACACTGGTGTCCTTATGTACTCCAAGAAGATTCAGCGAACCTGCAGATCAGGCAAAATGCATTTGTTGTGGCTTCTACCTCAACTGAGTCGGCTACAGTGATTGAGGTGCACATCAGGAAAACTTGGATTTTCAATCATGGCCTCGGGTTTGTAATTAAATAAATTTTCATAAATTCAATAAATCCGATAAATTGGACTAAATTTGCCTAAATTCACCAATTCAGGACATCAGGGGCTGGAAACCCCCCCGATAGGCCGCCACACCACTATAACAGCCTTTGGTGGTTGAGAGGTAGAAAAATGTGAGGTTCTCAGCAATCTCAGCTTGTCCATAATTGAGATAAATTGGGATAAATTGGGGTAAATTGAGCTAAATTGAGACCATAGACCCCTAAATTTTGTGTAACAAAAGGGGGGGGGTCGTGAATCCCCTTAACCGGTAAAATAGGCATAATTAAAGTCAATTATCCTCAATTGGAGTTCCCTAGTTTTCCTGATGCATATGGTCACTGATTGATGGAACCAGGAGATTTTGGGGTAATGAGAGCGACCGTAAGTTTAAAGTGGTCCAATCCTCCAATTTCTAGTAGTCTTAGCTGGTAATACAGGGGCATTCACTGACGTCCCCACTGAAATGGGTGCAGTTACATTCAATCTGATGAAATCTTCTGAGTTCACATATCTCCCCAATTTGGCTACCCAATCCAATGGGAATACGGTGGTACCTTGCTCCACCGACATGGTGGACTCAAACAAATGGTCAGTGTGCACGTGCTGTGGATAAATATTTGGATACATTTCTGCTATACACTTGCGGTCAAAAGAACTGACTCACCCCTAATTCCGACCCACACCTTATGTATGCACAGTATTCAGTACAATATATATATATACCATATTAACCATGTATTCACTTGCTGTACACAGAGAATTGGGGCCAGAATCCAGGAGTAGGCCAGTGCTGGGGAGGGGGGGTGTGAACAGGCGAAAATACACCACCTTAGGGAGGAGTCCAGTTGAGATTTTTTTACCTGCGATACTGTATCCCTGGACTACGAGACTCCAACGCACTTTAGATTGCATAAAACAAATATGCCCTTGCTGAGATACAGGCTTCACAACGTACGGGTTTGGAGCAGATTTTGGCCAAACAAGCGCCAACTCCTATGGAGAGCCTCGACTTCATCAGAAAAAAACTGGATTTCCAATTAGGTCTACTTAGGTCCAATTAGGCCTAATTATAGGATTGCTTGATTATTGACCCCCCCTTTTTATTAGCCCAAATTATGATCCTGAGTCATAATTATCCATAATTATGGCAAATTATGGCAAATTATCAGGATTATGATTGAATTTGAAATTTCCAAATCTCTCTACTTTTGGCCTGGGCATACCTTGGGATGCCATGTGGGCATGCCAGAGGCTGTTTGGAGGTCAAAACAGCCAGAAACATAGAATTATCCAAATTATCCATAATTATCCATAATTTGCCCAAATTACAAAAACTCTGATAATTAGCCATGATTATCAAGTGGTGTCTTAATTATAATTCCAAAATTTCCTGATGTTTGTAATGCTCGTATCTCAGCAAGGGCATATTTGTTTTATGCAATCTAAAGTGCGTTGGAGTCTCGTAGTCCAGGGATACAGTATCGCAGGTAAAAAAATCTCAACTGGACTCCTCCCTAAGGTGGTGTATTTTCGCCTGTTCACACCCCCCCTCCCCAGCACTGGCCTACTCCTGGATTCTGGCCCCAATTCTCTGTGTACAGCAAGTGAATACATGGTTAATATGGTATATATATATATTGTACTGAATACTGCGCATACATAAGGTGTGGGTCGGAATTAGGGGTGAGTCAGTTCTCTTGACCGCAAGTGTATCTTCTGGTTCCAGCCTCCGGTTCAGGCCCTGATCTAGTTAAGTTTGGCTGAACTTCAGCCTCTCTCCGTCACTTTGCAGTTGTCATTGATGCACTGGTGCCAGAAACAGAGCAAGTTTGTGTGAATAGGGTCATGTGTATCACTCGAACATGACTTACGCTGGCCACAGATGTGGCTACCAACTGTTCTGGGCCTGGGCAAAATATTTACATGCACCACAGCATCCGTTTCTCCTTACCTTATCTTCCACCTATCCAACCGCTCCAATCTCCAACAAGGCTGTCCCATTTTAGGAGCAGCTGCATGTTGTGTGATTGTATGCATCCTTTAGCCTGATAGGATAACAATGTCCGCTTCTGCTATGCATCTAGCCTCGTCAGGTATACTCCAAGTCTTGGTTCTGAGCTGATATCCAAAGGCACCTTATGGAGGCATCGGCTCCTGTTGATGGGTAGTCCTACATCTGTACATGGCTGCACGTGGAGTGATGTTTGTTCCTTGAGCTTCAGACCCCAAAACTCTAACTTAGTCTGCACCACATGTCTGTCCATTCTTATTTGGTCGAGACACCAACTGGGAAGTGAAAAGTAGAAGGGCTACAAGTGTCTCACGGCTCAAGAAGCTGTGTTCCCTTGACTGGCTAAGTCTGCCCGGTGCTAAGAAGCCAGAGACTCATCGAACGGGAATCACGGCGTAATCAAATGGAAGCCATGGCCAAATCAGCCCGCATGCAATAAGATTGTGACTTGAAACTGATGACGAGACCTCGTAGGTGTCGGTGCGCACGTACCCTTGTCGTTCTGGCCAACTTGGCTTCATATGCCATAGTATGGGTCTTGCCCACTCATGCACACATATCTCCGAGATCATTGGTGCATTCAAAAAATACTTCCGCGTTCAACTGCTTTTGGAACACGTCCTGAGTTTTGTGTGTACATGTGGGACAAATAAAGGCAAACATAGTTTGATAGCCTTTGCGATACTGTAGTTGGGATCAGAGCTGCAAACTGCCATGGTCACTCCAGCGCCTGTGGCGGGCCGGCGCTTCATACTTCAAACGCACCAAGCACCACAAGGGGGCTCAACCGCCCGGTGCGTATTTGGCGGTTGTAAGCAGGCTAGTGAATTGTGACTAAGTTCTCTCACGCTCGTTGACCTCTGACCGTTAAGATTGTGTGGAACAGTGAGTCCAGCAATCATTCCTCCACGCCTCCGTCGTAGACCTAGCATACCTTCTCACTTGCCTTGTAGCAACTCATACAATGATATCCAGGTGCGTAGTTTGTCAGGAAAAACCTCCCCTCTCATTAAGATCTGGGGTTTCAATTTACCTGAATTTAGGCCATTTAGCAAATTCAGCTAAATTTAGCTAAATCGACCTAAATCCCACTAATCTAGTGCCAGAAGCCACCAGAAATGCCCTAAGCCCTCCCAGCATACACTAGTAGGCCAAAAAAGTGTTTTGGGACAGATTTTGCACAGTTGGAAATTCCTAAATCCATGGTAAATTCACCTAAATTCAGCTAAACTGAGGGCCCCCCCTAGGCAAATTCAGGTAAATTTGGCTGGACAAAAAGGGGGGGTTGTTGAAGTTCTAAATCCCTTAATCTAGCCAAATTTCCCTCAGTTTGGCTTAAACTCAACACCCCATTTTTCCTGACGTTGTTGCATAGTGTATCGCCACACCCGCTTACCGGAAGCTTCAGGCTTGATTTGTGGGGAGCCATCCAGCACATTATGCAACGCAGATGTCACTTTAAAACCGCCCTGATTTTGTTGTCACGGATTTTTTATAGAGGGATGCGTGTCAGCAGCTGCAAAGTCTGTTCAGAGAGTTCAAAGCTGTGCAATTAAGTGGTACACTTCTCTCTTGGTTATGCCGCCAGTTCCTCTGAGGTTGACCTTGATATAACAACTTGTTATGTAATGCACAGACCTGACTGCTAGAATCATCTGTTGTCCTGCAACGCACACTCGGACCTTCCTCACCCCTAAACCAGATGATCAGCCCGCCCTTCTCTTGGCCACTGAACCACTTTGGAACATAAAAAATCACTCAAAGCCGCCAAACAACATCCACCAGACCCAAAAAGGTCCGCCAGGGGATTGAAGACGTAGAGGGGGGTGGACCCAGCCATGTTATGCGGGAAGCGGTGATGGAGAAAACACGCGACAAGCGGGAGGTGCAGAACTGGAATGAAGAGGGGGATTAGAACTTAGCGAGGATGTATTATAGGGCAGTGGAACCAGCCTCAGGATGGGTGAGTTTATGGAAGAGGACGGAAGGTCTTGACTGACGATACTGGTTAAGGCTTTGAAACGATATTCTGCAAGGGCCACGCGGGCAAAGAGGAAGCGCATCAATGACAGCAAATGTGTGTTGAGTGAACAGCGTGAGGCGGCCAAAGCCAAGGACGCAGCGATATTGACAAGATCTTGGGATATGGCTGAGTAACAGTTTCAGTGAGTGGATGGAGGAAACACGTCTTAGTTGCTCGTTGGTATCTCGAACCTTCAACCTACGCGGACTCATCCTCCAAAGCCAGTTCTTTAGACGCTTTTACCACCAAGGGAGATGGCGGGCTGGGAGCTGGCACCGCGGATAGCTACCCGCATACGGAGATATAGGGAGTGAGGGAGTGAGGGCTGTGGGAGAGTAAGTGTTACATTCTGCCCGGATCGTCCAGCAAGCGTCACTGCCAATGACTGGATCGTAATTCACTTGATTGACATATCTCCTTTCCTGGTCCATTGTCTTGCCTCCGCAACAGTTCCAGCGCTCCAAACGACCAAATCACTGCTGTTATGACCGCCGACAAAGTTCAATGCTAACAGCTACCGGTGAGTCCACCGGTAAAAAACATAACTAATGACTTACACCAGCATTGATGAGAGCCCATTGGAGACACAGGCGTATTGTCTTTGGTGGTCAAGGAGCTAGTAGTGTTTCAGAGTGCAAAATCCACAAACTTAGCGTTAAAGTCGAGCGTAGTCATGCTCTTTGGTACTGCTTTGATTAGCCTATACTTGGTTCCCCTTCCCATGCTGCCCCGACCGCTGGAACCTGGACCTTGATAGAAAAATTTGGAGATCGCTGAGCAGAAGGATGTCGATCGTTGTCTTAGTGGCCTCACTAGAAAACATAAGTTTCAGTCGGGGTTCCTGCTTGTCCTCAATTCAAACAGTCACGGTGGTCATCATAGGTCCCAAAAGACATTGAGTTTGCGGCTAGTGGCGCTCGGCGAGTGAACCCGCAATTCCACCTCGTAGGTTGTCACGTCTAGCCACTTCTTTGCACATAAATAACTTATCAGGAAAAATTGTGGAGTGAAACGTTAAGTTGCTGGGAATAGTCTTTGTGGACGCGTTCTCCAAGGTCTAAAACAGTTCGTTGATCTGAGTACCTTCCGAACTAGCAAAACAGCAAGAGGGGCATGCTGTGGTAGTTTGTAGAGCCTTTCCGCTGGGTGAAGCTATTGGAGTTTGAGCGAGGATAAGAATGTGGTAGTCGGATGGCGGACATAAGCGTAGCAGTGAAAAGTGTAGTGAGTTGATGGCCAACATCAAGATTCACATGTTTCCCAGCAGTCGAGGTCGATACGTTTGGCCCAGACGACTCCGGACATGCAGAGAGCATGCAAATCGCCGACCCTCACACTTGCAGTAAAAACCCTCACTGTCCATTGTCCATCAGCTATCCGCACATTGTTCACCCTGACCTCCAGTACCACGTTCCTCCAGAAAGCCAACAAGTTTGCAAGATGTCCCCGAGTAGACGTTCTCCTGGAGATATAAGGCCCACACGTACTCAATTTCAACGCTCGCAACATTCTGAGATGTTTCCCCAGTTCTTTGACAGTGACAGGGCGCTTTCATGTACTTTGCCTGTCAACTTGCCCAATACATACAACGGCCTTGGCAGGGTAAGCAAGAGTGATGTAGTGAGAGCCTTGGCTCCCTGTCATGACTTGACACGCTTCCAATAATATATCTGGGATTTAATCTCTTTTTTAGAAACACTTTCCTTTCATGAAACATTTGTCTTATGACCAAGTACTTACTTGATATTTCATATTTCCTAATAACCTTTATCTATATCATGTGTTCCAGAATATACCAGAAGTCTGATTAATCCTTCTGATTTCATATCCAATATCAAATTAGTTATGACTCGTTTTTTGTATACGTAGATATAAGGCTGTGCATCTCCCTGTATATAACCAAGGGGAAGTTCGAGGTTACAGACCAAGAACTTGACCTCCTTGTCAAATAACTTCTTTCTTACATCCTTTTGGTCACTGGGCTATCAGTTGCCTATACCTGTACTCGCATTATCATCTATCCTTGAGAGGACGTGACATTAGGTCAAGTTCTTCTCCGAGTCGTTGCGGCAGCCCTCCACGCTGTTGAACCACTCATCGTCACTGTCTCCCCCCATTGTACTTTGTTGAGAACCTGTTTGGGACAAGTGCTGGTCCGGTGAATCAGTTGATCCAGAGTGACCCTTGTAATAGTCAAAAGCAAGGACCTGCAACCAGTAACCAGGGAGTACCGCCCCCTTATAGTGTAATCTTCACCTCGCCGGGAATCATATCCCCTACTCAGCGCCCTGAGTCAGCCAAAACCACTGCTTGCAGAAACCACACCGGACACTTATTGCTATAAGCCAGCAGTGACTGTTCAACGCTAGTGTTAGAGGCATAGGGTTAGTGTTTAGAAGTAGTTAACTATTGATCGAGTAACCTTCGGGTGAACGCATAGTAAAGTCCTGGCTGAACAAGCATTCAAACCTTGGGAACAGTGTTCCAATTGCTCTTGGTACCACCCCAACAAACGTTGTTGGAAAACATATTCTCGTGCCGAGGTCTTTGCAGGTGGATCAGTTGAATCATCTATTTGGATTATCAAAGTTAAACCACAAAAAGTCGGTCGCGCCCAACAAGGGTTTGTCAAACCTCCCGGTCACCACATCTGTTACATCTGCTCCCGTCTAAACAATGGATCAAATACACTCAAGTGTCCCTATTGCCCTAAACCTCAAGCTTTTGAAACCGTTGAAATTTGGTTTAACCCAAAAAGTTAACTATAAAAACACCAGTTTGTCATCAATTACCTGCTTGTCAACCTTTCTCAGACCTTTTCTAGTGACTTCTCCCCTGAACATCCAAGCCCCGCCATTAGCGGTTGCGCCTTCACCACAAGCAAGACCGTTACCCGCTCTCCGATACCCTCAACCAAAATCATCCCCACTCTCACCGTTGATCCTACCCCATATTGGGTGGACAGTTAAACATAACGATAATATTGGGTTTCACCTGGTCGACTTGCCAGATACATATACCAGCCTTTACAAGAAAAGGGCGTCCAATTTGGCGAGACTGTTGTGGTATCAAGCTTGGGAACACTTATACCGAGAGGAACCACCTACATACAAAGAAAAAGAAGCGGTTGTTCCCTCTTACTATAATACATTGAAAAGAAAAAGGGATAACGATGGCAGCTCCACCAAACTGTGTGGGGATGACAATGGGAGAACAAATCGCGTGGTTATGTGGCACTATGACTAGTATAACTACTGCTGTAGACCACATTAGAGGAAATTTAGCCATAGCTCGCACGGAAATACAAGACCTTGAGACACATATGACAAATGACCAAACACATTTTGATGAACAGCTCGGCTCAGCCGGAGTGGATGTAACAAATACTTTCAACCGTGTTGTGGGTATCAAAGCCCTGGTAAACACTGTTATTACCAACCAAAACCTTCCTGCCCCAGCAGGAGGAGGACCACAAGGAGGTCAGCCTGGAGTTCAACAGGAGGGACAGCAACAGCCACTTCAACCACCTCCAGTGGGTCCTGTTGGCCAAGTTAAAATGGCCAAACCAGAAAATTTTGACAGCTCCAAATGAGAGGAGCTGCGTAAATTCATGACATCTTGCTGCCTATTCATGGACACCAACATGCCCAACCATGGAGAAGACGCTAAAATTGCTTTTATTATCTCTCACCTCTCTGGATCAGCCCGCCAATGGGTTCAGTCCTACTTAGAAGTCAATATGCTGGGTAACCAAGTTGTACTTTGGTTACATGATACTAGCCTATTCTGGCGCGAGATGAATGCTCGCTATGGTCAGCTCAACAAAGGAGACAACCATAGGCAGGAACTCAAGAAACTGCGTCAAAAGGGTACAGTCTAAGACTACCTTACAGAGTTCCAGCGACTATCAGACTACCTGGGATATAATGATATTACCTTACACAACATGTTCTATGACCATCTTTCAATGGAGGTCAAACATAGTATGTTAGCACAAAGCTTTGATCCAGCGGGCACAACCACCTTTAACCAAGTCGCTGAGCAAGCATTGCTCATTGACAAACATATCCAACAGTTTGCTAAAGTGGAGAAACCCAAAACGACTTCCCCCGCTACATCCACCACTACTGCCCATACCACTACTACAACCACCACTCAAGCTACAACTACCAAGGCCCTCTTAGCAAAAGGTGATTGAGTGTTCACCATTGGAAATGATGGACGTGCTACTCGTGGCAAAGTAACTAAAATTGCCAAAAACGCTAAAGGATTTAATGCGCCTTGGGTTAAGTGGGACGGTCAGGATGGAGAAGTGAAAATGACCTTTAACTACCTTAAAAAGGACACTCGGCCAGCACCTAGTACGCCAAGTGACCCCAAGGGTCCTGGGCCTATGGATGTGGATAGTGCAGGGAAAGGAAAGTTGGTAATGACGTGCAACCGTAGTCAAGGCAAAGGCCACATGGCCAAGAATTGCCCAAGCAAACCCATGTCAGGTTGCAAAGCCAGCGTGGAAAAGGTGGAGTCAGGAAGTGAGGAGTCGGAAAAAGAGGACGCCTGAACAGAGCCAGGAGATCTGTTTTGGGCGAAATCTTGAACAAGGTGGGAACGCATAACAAAAATATAGACAAATTGGAATGTATGAGTTTAGGCAATATATCACAACTTTTACTCTATTTTTGTGCGCAACCCCTTGAAATAACTCCTGACAAAAAAACTACCTATATGATGAAAAGATTCCATGGCTGGGCTATCCTGGACTCAGGTGCAACCTCAACCTTTATAAATTGTCGATTGGTCGACGAGTTCAAAATCCCTACATGCAAACTAAAAACACCAAGAAAACTTTGTGTGATTGACAGACATGACATCGCATCTGGGCAAGTAACCAAATACTGTGCCCTCAACCTTGAATCTTTGGACATAACAAAGTCCTTAGTGCATACGTCGTTGATGTGGGAAAACACGATATAGTGCTAGGTATGTCCTGGCTAAGCCTGCATAACCCTACCATCAATTTCAAGGGCAAAAGTGTGTCCTTTAACTCAGAATTCTGTGCCAAAAACTGTCTACATACAGCACATACTATCTTCTCGGGTCACACTCCTGAAATTGAACTCGCTGCAACTGCAGAAGTGCCCCCTACTATCAAGAATTCTCAAAAGTCTTTGCAGAAGAGGAAACAAGTCCCCTTCCACCGCACAGACCTTACGATATCCAGATTGACCTCAAACCAGACACTCGACCCAGGCATGGACCAATCTACAGTGTTGGGGTCAAGGAGGATGAGGAGATGAGGTCTACCATACAGAGACAACTTGAACATGGTCTTATTCGACCGTCAAAATCACCGATGACCTCCCCTGTTATATTTGTCAAAAAGGAAAATGGGAAATTACGCATGTGCATTTGATTACAGGCGGCTCAACGATATGAATGTAAAAAATGTCTACCCTCTCCCGCAAACAAACAACCTCATCAAGAAACTTCGCAGTGCTAAAATCTTCACAAACTTGGATCTCAAGTGGGGATACAATCTTGTACGCCTCCATGAAGGAGATGAGTGGAAAACAGCTTTCAAGACAAAATACGGTCTCTTCAAATATTTGGTCATGCCTTTTGGTCTCACCAACGCCCCAGCCACCTTTCAGCATTTTATGAATGACATCCTTTGCAGTATCTTGGATGTCTTTGTGACTGTCTACCTTGACAATATCTTAATCTTCTCCAAGGACCCAAAGGATCACCCAGGCCACGTGAAAGAGGTACTATCTCGTTTAAAGAAACATAACTTATACTGTAATCTTGAAAAGTGTTTCTTTGACGTTATTGAGATTGACTATCTGGGTTTGATTGTGTCACCAGAAGGGGTTCGTGTCAACCAAGAAAAGGTTACTAAGGCTGTCAACTGGAAGGTCCCACATAATGTCAAATCCCCCCAGGAATTCCTTGGATTTGTAAACTTTTATTGTAAATTTGTACCAAACTATTCAGCCAAAGCTCGTGCACTGTTTAACCTGCTGTGGAAAGATACTGTTTGGAATTGGGATAAAGACGCTCAAGAAGCATACGAGGCCCTAAAACAAGCACTCAAATCAGCTCCTTTGTCAATGCAGCCTGACCCGGCCAAGCAATTCTATCTGGAAATAGACGCGTCGGATTATGCCACTGGAGGAGTCCTATCTCAAATTGCAGATGATGGCAAAATGCATCCCATCGCATTTTTATCCAAATCTTCGTCGCCTGCTGAGAGGAATTTTGATATTTACAACAAGGAACTACTAGCAGTGATCAAATGCTTCAAAGAATGGCACCATTTGCTTGAGGGTCCGGAACTATCAATTCAGGTTTTGTCAGATCATAAGAATTTGGGGTACTTCCAAACTACAAAGGAGCTTTGTGGTCGCTTGGCACAATGGGCAAATTTTTTGGCTGACTTCAATTTCCAGATTTTATACCGTCCAGGTGCTCAAAATAAACAAGCAGACATCCTGTCCTGCAAGAAGGAACACCATCCTGAAGGGGGGGGCGGAAACTCCGTTTTCCTGCCTCCAGAACTCTTCATTGCAGCAATAACTCCTCACCACAATCTAGATCAGCAAATTAAGGATGGCATTCTGGAAGACCCACGTCTAGGAAAAGTTATCACGGCACTCAGGGACAACGATAAGGTCAAGGATTGGGAATGGGATGACGGCTTCCTCAGGTTCAAGGGCAGGACATATGTGCCTAACGACAAAGAATTACACAAACTTATACTGGAAAGTTGCCATGCAAATATTGCAGCTGGACATCCTGGGCAATTCAGAACTTATGAACTGGTCTCCAGGAAATACGTATGGTCCTCAATGAAAAAAGCGGTTAACAATTACGTCTCCCACTGTGAATCCTGCATCAGAAACAAGCACAGTAATCAAGTACCCCCAGGCCTTCTCAACCCTATTGAACTACCTCTTAGGCCTTGGGAGGAAATTACATACGACTTGGTTACACAATTACCTGAATCAGAAGGGTTTGATGCTATCCTGACAGTAGTTGATCGCTTATCCAAAATGGTCCATTTCATCCCAACTACATCCAACCCTACTGCCATTGACGTTGCAAACTTGTTCGTCACGTATGTTTGGAAATTACATGGCCTCCCTAAGGAAACCATATCGGACAGGGGCCCTAATTTCAACTCCAAGTTTTTACGCCAACTATACAAACGCCTAGAAATTAGACCATCCTTCTCCACGGGAAGGGTTTCCAAGGCATTATGTATCCCATAGGCAGGATAACTGGGTCGCATTACTTCCGATGGCCGAGTTCTCCTATAATAATGGTATACAATCTTCAACTGACAAAACCCCATTCTTTGCATGCCATGGTTTCCATCCCCAATGTACTATAGGGGATACGGATACCAAAGATGTTCCAGTAGCAGAAAAACGGGCAGATTGGCTTAAAGACAGCTTTGACGAACTGCACGCCGCTCTATAAACTTCAAATCAGAAAATCAAGGAGTTTTACAATCGCAAACATAGAGCTCCAGTCAAAATCAGTATTGGAGATAAAGTCTTTATTGACAGCAGGGATATTCAAACAGATTGACCATCGCGGAAACTTTCTGCCAAACGTTTGGGACCTTTCCAAGTATTAGAGAAAATTGGGACACACGCTTTCAAACTCAAGCTACCACATACCATTAAAGTACATCCCGTGTTCCATGTCTCAAAGGTACTTCTTAAACAGAATGACCCTTACCAACAAGAACCTGTACCCCTTCCTCCTGTTATCACACCTTAAGGCGAAGAAGAGTTCAAAGTGGAAACCGTCCTCAACTCCAAGAAAATCAGAGGAACTATTAAGTACCTCATCAAATGGAAAGGATACGGACCAGCCAATAAAACTTGGGAACCATACAAACACCTGGTCAATGTGAAGGGCGCTCTGTTGAAGTTTCATCAAAAGAACAAACGTGCTCAGAGGGACCATCAAGTCTAGACGGGGGGTAGTGTCATGACTTGACACGCTTCCAATAATATATCTGGGATTTAATCTCTTTTTTAGAAACACTTTCCTTTCATGAAACATTTGTCTTATGACCAAGCA
>WSTH01000754.1:0-18714 GCA_019616345.1 Ceratobasidium sp. 395
CCTGGATTTTATCGCCGCTTCTTTACATTGTTATCCAGTCTCAGCTTGGCTACGGTAGTTGCATATTCGAGCTCAACCAACTCGGCTTTATCTACCAAGACTTCCTCAAATGCGTTTGCTCTGACTGCCGCTCTCATATTTTCATTCGTTGCGCTGCTTCCTATGTGGTTGTATGCGCAAGCGCGAAGCTACGTTGGCTCTCGCTCGGCTACTGGCGGCTTGTTGCTCTTCCCTACCCTCTGGACGACAACGTGGGCTTTTATCGTCTATGTTTCCCCTTTAGGTAGACTCGGAAGCTGGACCCCGATGGTCGGTGTCGAGACGTACTCATGGATGGCGCCCATATTCGGCCAACCAGGTATAGACTACATCACTTCCCTTTGGGCAGTTGTCATTGCAGAATACATCGGTCAGTGGGCTATGGGGTCAGAGGCTCAAGAACTCCCAGAGGCAGCCACCCCTGGCATCGATCTTCTTACTCCAATTGAAGATGAAGGCGATGCAATAAACCCCAACGAACAGGGTCGCCAAAACGCAGCAATCCAGAAACGCAGCCCTACCCCATATTTTCTCGGATTAGTCTTGCTTGCGATGGTGCCATCTCAATGGGCACCAACGCTCCCTCTACCAGCCCACTTTCGAAATACGACTGAATTAACAATCGGTTGCATCCACCCCTATGTCGACACCCCCGGCGCTGTTGCTGTTCTTGATGATTATATCCTTGAGACTGCCATCCAGTCTACTCGAGCCAAGCTCCTACTTTGGCCTGAAGGAGCAGTGCGTTTCAGTTCAGAAAAGGAGCAAGCACATGCTTTTGCGAGAATTGCCAACCTTTCAAACCAGCGGAACGCCTGGATTGCGGTGGGCTACGAGCAATACTTCTCCGAGAACAAAGAGATTTCATGGGAGAAACGGGTACGAGGCCACAACGGCCTAGCAATCTTTGGCCCGAAGGTCGAACCAGTAAAATATGTCAAGCGCAAACTGGTGCCCTGTAAGTAATTTTATAACTTATCTTGTTCGATGTAAATTGACAGATGTTTCAGTGGTTGAAACTTTCTCTTTCGAAACTTCAATCAATCCTCCGCCAAAGTATCTCCTTCCTCTCCCAAAGCCAAACTACCGTTCAAGGTCGGAAAAGAATCTGTGGCCGAGAATCATTCCCATCACTGCAGCTATTTGTCTCGATGTTTCCGCACCACTCACGACTGCCGTCCCCGTCAATGGAACTGAAGGCGATATCGGGAGGCCGGCCTTAATCCTCGCTCCAGCTCGCACCTGGAATCCGGAAATAGGTAGGTCCATGTTCGCACACGCATCTATGCGGGCTATGGAGCAAGGAGCCTCCGTTTTATGGTGTGACGGGGGCGAGGGCGGGGTGTCCGGCGTCGGTGGTCTTGCGGCAAGTGGCCTTGGCCCGTTAGGGGGTATTGGCCAAGTTGGAACCGGCGGAAGCTGGCTCCAAACAATTGGGATACCATTCCCTTATGATTCAAGCCATTTTGATCCGACTTGGTACTCTGTTTGGGGCGACCTGACGACTATTCTCCTGGCATGGGGTGTACTCGGTGCTGTTCTCACAGCCCCCACCTGGCACGGTCTCAAAATCGTCCTGAAAACGGGGAGGAGTAGGTTTATAGTGCTGAATAATAGTGGGGGCAGGCGGGTTGAGCGGACTGAATCCACCCCGCTTCTCGTGGGCGTGTAACGAGCACTCGATGTTGGCTTTTATTCTGCGTTCCATATTTATGAATCCAATTCAATGCATATAGCCACTCAGAAGCTAGTAGTCTTGTTATCGATTATCTTGCATAGCGATAGCCACCAAGGCGGATGAGAGTCTTTCAAGAGCTAAACATTGTGTGACAGACGTAGTTTCTGCAATCTCAAACTTGTTTACGGCAACTACCGGGGTTTGGATACAAATACACACAGACCACTTGAGCCACCCGAAAAATATCTACTCTCACCCGCCTTCACATCAACTAGACAACTAAAAGCCTCAAAGTTGAAGTATATATCGGAACTAGGTATACTAACAGTTAAAGTCTCACTGAAGTATCAGAACAATAACCTTTTTGCACTATTGCCAGTGATAGGTTCGAACGGCGAACTGTCACCTCAACAAGTCCCAGGTTAGTGAGAGCCACTTGGCTTTGGTGCTAAATATGTGAAACTATCATGCGGATATTAGATTGCCTACGATGGACACGGTGCGTTCGGCGCTCGTCGGGACTGCGACACCCATTTTTATGGGCGCGACATTTGTGTCTGCGTATCTAGCACTATCGCTACGTCCAGACTTTGTCCCATTGGTATCACTGCTGTCGATTTTGATTGTTTACACGCGAGCTACGGTCAAGCGACCCGGGATTTTGCACCGCCTTTTCGCGCTACTCTCCACGCTTTGCGTGGCTACTGTGGCTGCATTTTCGAGTTCAACCAGCTCGGCAGTGTCCACCCAATACCTCTCATCTGGGCTTCTTTTGGCGGTTGCTGTCCTATTTGGTGTCGTTGCACTCGCACCTGTGTTGGCGTACGCAAACGCCCGGAGCTACGTTGGGTCACGCTCAGCACTCGGTGGACTGTTGCTTTTCCCGACCCTCTGGACAACTATTTGGTCAATTTTTGTCTATGTATCGCCCCTCGGTCGACTAGGCAGCTGGACGCCCATGGTCGGCATTGAAGCATACACCTGGATGGTGCCGGTATTCGGTCAAGCCGGCATTGACTACGTCACTGCACTTTGGGCGGTTGTCATCGCAGAGTACTTGGGTCAATGGGCAATGGGATTAGAGGCACAGGAGCAGTTGCCGGACGAAGCTGCACCAAATGTTGACTTTCTTACTCCGATCGTGGACGAGGTCGAGACGACAGGCGGACGTGGCCCTCGTCAGAAAATAAATGCTCGATGGCATGACCCTACCGGATACCTTTTGGCAATTCTTGTTCTTGCCATGTTACCATCTTACAAGACACCTCTACTTCCGCTGCCTAGCCATTCTTTGAACACCACCGAAGTAGCTGTTGGTTGCGTATATCCGTATGTTAGCACTCCTGGTACGACTCCTACTCTAGAAGATTACATCAAAGAGAGCAAGACCCAGACGAGTCGAGCTAAAATCTTGGTGTGGCCCGAGGGAGCCGTGCACTTTCGGACGGAGAAAGAACAGATCAGTGCCTTTGAAAAGATTGCGAACGTATCAAACCGTCAAAATGCGTGGATTGCTGTAGGATACGAGCAGCTCTTCTCCGACAACCGCGAGACATCGCGTGGAAAGCGGATCCGAGGTCACAATAGTTTAGCTATTTTTGGTCCAAACGCTGAACCGGTGACATACGTCAAGCGTAGGCTAGTGCCATGTCAGTCCATTACATTTGCTTCGAGTTTGGTTTGATCTAATAAGCTAGTATGATTAGTGGTCGAATCGTTCTCGTACGAGACTCAGCTCAATCCTCCACCAAAGTATTTAGTCCCACTCCCAAAACCAAACTACAGGCCGAAGTCAGATAAGACATGGCCCAGGATTACTCCAATTACTGCCGCTATATGCCTCGATGTCTCCGCTCCACTCGCCACCCCCGTTCCTGTCAACCGCACAGATGGAGACACGGGCCGTCCTGCCTTGATACTGGTGCCGGCTCGCACTTGGCACCCCGAGATTGGCAAGGCAATGTTCGCACATGCGTCTAACCGGGCTATAGAGCAAGGGGCGTCGGTTTTATGGTGCGATGGGGGTGAGGGAGGTGTTTCTGGGGTCGGTGGCCTCGCGGCCAGTGGCCTTGGCCCGGTAGGAGGTATTGGACAGGTTGGAACCGGTGGAAGTTGGCTTCAAACTATCGGGGTTCCTTTCCCATACGATCCAAAAGATTTTGCCCCAACATGGTATTCTCGTTGGGGTGACCTGACAATTATTTTCCTTGCCTGGATCTCGCTCTGTGCTGGATTCACGGCCCCAGCCTGGCATGGCCTCCAGGCTATTCTGGCCGCGGGGAGGAATCGCCTCAGGGGGCCAGGCAGCCAGGGAGACAGGCGGGCTGAGAGGAATGAACACACGCCACTTCTTGTGGATGCATAGGTTATGCCCAAGTCGAAACGTTGAAATTTTTGTACTTTACTTGTTAGCCTCGGTTGTGTGTTTGTAAAAGTGATTCTGGAATAACACTATTTGCTAAAATACATTCAGAAGTCACCCATAGTTGGATCGTCTCCATCGTCATCCATGTCACCTTCCTGTATCTCCTTGGCCAATTCCTTCTCGCGCTCTCGAGCCGCCTCGGCACTGGCCAACTCCTTTCTATGCGCGTTGAGCGGATAGCGCATTGCCTAGAAGAAACAGTCGATATATGCTAGGAGAGTACGAAGTTGCAAAGCTTACTTTGATGCTCTCGTTGTGGAGCTCCATGCAGAAGGAAATGCGCTTTTGGAACGCCTCTCGGGGTTCGCTGGTCTCGTATATCCCGCCCTTTCCGGTTCCACGCTCAGTCCCTCGTTCCCAACTCTCCATCCATCCCTTTTCGTGTTCGATTTTGGCCTCGATGACGCCGTCCCGGATAGCCTTGCTTACGATATACTCCGCATTCTCTTCAGAGTCGAGCGAAAGCTTTTGTGCGATTGTACGGAGTGATATGCGGGAGTATGCGATAGACAGGGAGCGAACGCCAGTCTTAATAACGTTGTGGCGAAGACGGAGAATGAGTGTAAAGGTGCCGTCAGAAGTGAACTGCTCTTTATGTGACGAAAGAGTCGACTGAAACTGCGAGAGATCACCGGTGCGAACAGCTGTGGGCAAGAAGTACCTCAGTAAGCATACAATTAAGTGCGGGGCCACGCACCTCGTACAATCTCTAGATATGGCTGAAGAGCTCGGCCGAGCACAGGATGGCGGAATAGGCTACGCTCTGGTATGTCACCCATGAGCAACTCGACAATGATGAAAAACTTGTGCACAGTTTGATAGAATCCTGGGGCAAGAGTCGCAACAGGGGCGCGTCTGATTGCTTGCTGAAGGTGGGTATGGGCTTCGGTGTAAGATAGTTGAACTGCTCGAATGCGACCAACATAGTACAAATAGCGGGCAAGCTGTGAGTTGCCGGCAGATGGCGGGAAGGTTGTCTTTGACACGAGCTTATCGGCCTGAGAATAAAGGTTGTAATGTAGATAATTTCGTAAAAGCAAGTTAATGAGTGTTGCCTGTTAAATCCATGAGTCTTTTGGATGCAATACAAATTTACTTAAAGGCAAACCTGGCATTCTTCGTCTCGTCTAAGCGAAGCAGTACGCTGTGCGGCAAGAAGCAGCCTGCATAAAGCACGCTATTAGTTAACAAGAGGTTAAGTAGATAATTTACTCACGAACGGATTGACGAAAGGTCACCGGTACCCTCATGAACGCGGTCAAGGTAAAAGTATATCTTAGCCGCCAGAGGATCAAGGCTTCGGCGGTTCAACGCTTGGATCTTTCCAATCGTCTCATGAGTTAATTGGGTGGCCTTTGAGAGATCAGAGGTATCGAGATAATGGAGGATCAGGAGCAGCCGAATGTAGGTATCAATCTCCGGAATTGGCTCCGGGGGTGGCTTAGTAGTAGAAACGGTGTCTACATCCATACTCCCAGAAGGTGCGCTGGGGATATAAGCAGTGAGGGCCTTGCGGGAGGGACTGTCTGAGGAGAGTGTCAATGCTATTCAAGCGAGGTCCTGAACCCAATACCTTTAGCATATACGGAGATAATAACCTCTCGGATGTTATCCGCATTAAGTTTCTTACGGAGTCCAGTGAGGTTACGTAGAACGCGCACAGTAAACCGAGGTTCGACAGTGGAAACAGCACGGTCAAGGAGTGCCAGATTTGCCTTAATTTCCGCGCCAACAGAGATAGGTGCCGGGGGCGGTGCCTCTGCGGGCTTTTCCTCTTCCTTTGGAGCGTCTTTAGTTTTCGTTTCGGACATTGTGACGGGGAACGGAGTGAGGTCGAGTGAGGTTGAGTGAGCTCGGATACGACGCGCTGAGCGAACGCGTCAGCCTGCAGACTTAGGCGCCAGAGCGCGGTTATAGTAACGGACCCTGAATTAACCATTTCTACACCGGATTCGGCTCCGTTCTCACCAGCGGCGCTCCAGCACCTGCTTCCTCCGTTCGCTCATTAAAACAGAACGCGTAGCGCGGCCGCCTTGAAATGCAATCGGAAAGTTCTGCTATCGCGCTGGAGGATAAAAAAGGTAAGCGGTATCTAAACCAATGTGACTGCGCAAAATCTAGACATCTCGTACCTTGACAGCTCGAGCTCGAAAACGGCGAAAACAGAAACGAGAGGATCCGTATCCCGACATTGTACTCGCACGCTGCTATTTTACGGAAATTCCTCTTGAGATTTTGACGAACGTGAGTTGACTCGCTCTCGATCCCGGCCACACTACTTGATCGTCAGAAAACAGATATTACAGCATGTATACCCTATTGATTTGCTTTCACTCTCTTGCACGAACAATTATCTCCGCAAAACTTTACGTGATGAACAACAGGGGCATATTTGGAAGTTGGCACGACAACAATTCCCTCATACAAATATACCCGACCCGGCCCGTTTAACTGAAATCGAGCTCGCAGCACTCTTGTTTGGGACTGGGCCATGCTCCGTGAGTGATATAAGTTAATCAGGTCTGCGTTATATTGAACACACTAGATCTGCCATACAGGGCGCGATATCCGGCTAGAAAGCCTTGTGAAACCAATGCGCGTCTGCAAGGTAATGAGTCAACTAGGGAGATGTCATTGGCTTACACTGTCAGCAGAGGCCAAAATGCAGAACAGAGTTCGAGAGGCAAGTGGTTAATCCGGTCAATAATCCTTCGTCTTGACCTACTACAGGCTCTGGGCCTTTCCTCCTCTCGGAGTTGCAACGTTGGTCTACGGGGTACTTCCCTATGAAAAGGGTAAGCCGTTAAGTTTGTAGTATCGAAGCAGTACTATTGATTTAACACAATAATGCCAGTGCATCTAGGCCCTTCGTGGACCGGGCCATGGAACTTAGTAAGTTATTTTTGAATTTGTGCGCTCCTTCATCACCTTATTGTGTTGATAGAAGATGAGCCATTGTAAAAATAGCGATATAGCACCCGTTCTTGCGGATATTGCGACTGGGCTAGGTCAAGTTGAGCTAGAATCAAAATATAAGACGACTTTTGGCCAGACGCGACTTTATAGCGAGGTAAGTACGCAATTCAATTAAAGGTGTCTTGATATTTACATTACTGAGTCGTTAGTTCTTAAAAAAAGCTCGGTTAAGCTTAAACCATTTGTTAAGCGTTCGTAAATCCAAGGAGTCAGAAACCCAGAGATTGTAAGTTGTCATTGCTAGCAACGGTATTCACCTACTTAATACGCTGGATCCAGCACTAGGTACAAACTAGCCAAATTCAAATTCAGCAGTGCACGTCTCGAAAATAGTATCACATACACAAACGAACGAAGAAGATTGAACCGATCATACCAAGCGCTTGATGAGAAAGGTTGGCGAACCAAGCTTCGCAAGTGCCTTGCTAATCGTCTAGTCTTATAGTGTGGGACTCTGTGATACCTCGAGCCGCAACAGACAACCCGGGTAAACCACACCAAACGGTTGGAGAGTGCATCGTTCAGGAAATGCAGGCCATGGAGGATGCAGCTGAACGTCGCCAATTAGAAGCAAACATGCGCAAGACAAAAGAGGCGACCAGACAACACTGGCACCAGCTCAAAAATGTCTCTGGGCAAGCCGGCTCCATCGTACCCCGATTGAACGAATTCAACGCCCTCCCAGTCGTAAACGCCCTACTAAAACCCAAAGCCAGCGATGGAGAGATAAAGGATCTATACGCAAAGGATTCAACACTTAGCAAACTAGTCAAGTCAGATGTTACCACATGGGAAGAACGCACTTGCGCACAATTTCGCAAAATCCTCCAAATACCAATACCAAAGAAGAACCAAAATCCAGAGCCAGGCGTTATACCTCCACTCGATCGCGCCACTTCCCTTTTCGAATGCGCAAGATGCAAGTCTGTTGACCTAGGCCTCGCTCAGGAGGGCACTCTCACATTTCGCTCGGCTGTCAAACACCGATGCAAGCATGCGGCATCCAAGAAATTTCAGTGGAAACCGGATCTATTCCAACCAGACACTATTGGTATCCATATCGCTCGGCTTGCCGTTGTTTCTAGCGGGCTTTCTGAGACCAAAGCGAACCGAAGGGATATGAACAACCTTGGACCACGCTTCATGTGCACCAAGTGCCCGAACCACATTTATCTCACATTTGGCAATCTGGTCAGTGCTTGCTCTGTTATGTGCGTCACCCAAATATTCACGTGTAGCGCCTGACGAACAGATTGGTCACATGAAACGACATGGCGTGAGTGATCCCAACGAGACCTTTGTTTATCAAACCGGCCCCCCAGATGTCGATCTCAAGCTACTATCTTCGAGTGAAGGAATGGTCGAGGCCCGAAGGCGAGGTACTAAGAAAGGATATAATAGCGCTTCCGATTCACAAGATTTTTTCATGTGTCGTCATTGCAACAAATCTCTGCTCTGGAATGGCTTGGTATCTCATGTTAAAACCAAGTGAGTTCCTTTCGTATTATCAGAGCTTACGTCTCGAATACAATGCCGCTTCTTCTCAAGGCACAATTTTTCTGATATCCGGGACGAAGACTTTTATCCCAAACCCAAATCTACGTCCAAACCCAAACCCGCGGTGAATGACACAGACAGTATTGATTAGCAACATGTTGGGGACGATTGAGCAATGCAGATCTTGGTTATCACTATAGATGAACGTGGACTACAGACCGAGCATGCGTTAGAGGGGGAGCCCGGGGACACGCTTGGTCTCGGCTGTATGAAGCGAGCAAGTTCAACCACACTACTCTAGAGCCATTTGTGTCATCCGACAATGAAGCCGAGCATTTTTTTCTATACGAAATATTCTGCGACTCATAGAAGGCACCATCGGCATCCCGTGAGAGCCGCTTACCGCGAAGGCTGACTAGGAAGGTGCGTGTTGCCTTTTTCTCCTGACTCCCGGCCTTTCGAAGGAAGAAAAGGCCGCATATACACGCAGGTCGGCGCGCCTCTTCCTTTTTGTGCCGACGATCACGTGGGTGGGGTAGGTTCAAATTTCTCTCAGTAAATCAGCTGGGCGCCTGCTAGCCCGGTGAACCATGTGCACCATGGTTCTAATCGTAGGCTCTCCTATCCTTTGATGCCATCTTACACGCATATATCCTCGTATGTCCTAAAACTATGCCAATGAGCTCCTCGATTCTCGCCTTTTGGCCCTCCCCCGCTGCAGGTGACCCGCCCAAACACGCTTCTTTTTAATTTGACTTCTATACGGAGGAGGTTATGAATACATCTTCTCGTGTGACAGCTGAAGTTGGAAAACGTCGAGCAACCTCGTGAGTTCATTCGCTTCCGCTTCTCGCCCGGATATTTCAGCCGAGTACTTGTACCAGCCGGTGCCGCACTAGTATTGAAAAGAAACGGTATAAATTGGAATGATGTTGTTTTCTTAGGTCGTCGAGTAAGCGGGTGTCTCTCCCAGTTCGCGCTGCTCAGCTGGAGGTCTAGGCTATTGCTTTATATATCACCTCACAAGACGAACCTCTCGCTCGTTCACTACCGCTACCATGCACAGTCGCGCACTCTTTCTATCGGCATTGGCATTGACGGTCAATGCCGCCAACATCCAAAAACCAGGCTTGGTTCAACCGTATGTATTGGGTTCATGACTCTGTACAGCTGATCCATATTGTTATTTCAGTTCCGACTCAGCGGCCCATGCTCAGGACGCCATCAACGTGTTCAAGGCAGCTTATGCGGATTACAAAAAATACGCTTGGGGGCATGATTCACTTGCTCCCATTTCCAAGGCCCCCGTTGACGGTGAAGATTGTCCTTCTTTTTTCATGATTGCGGAATAGTAAACCTTATGTTTAGACCGCAACGGATGGGGCGCGACTATAGTTGATGCCATGTCCACTGCGAAAGTTATGGGTTTGGACGTAAGCAGTCGTGGGCTTGTTATCAACCCTTTAGCTAACCCTATTCTGTAGGACATCTTTAACGAAGCTGCCAATTTTTCTTCAAAGATTGATTTCAGCAAGAGCAAAACCTCAGACAATGTCTCTGTTTTTGAGACCACTATCAGATTCCTGGGAGGACTAATTTCGGCCTACGAGCTTGATGGGAAGAAGAACCGGGCATTGATTGACAAGGCGAAACAAGTTGCCGACAAGATGGCATTCGCCTGGGTCGGCGCGAACGACTTCCCGTACAATAACCAGAACTTTGGCACAAATAAACCTGTGGTTGAACAATCGGGCATTGGTTCGTGACAGCTGTCAATGTTAAATTGACAACTAACTAAATGATGCCTTTTTTAGCCGTGGCTGGAACGTTGGTGCTCGAGTGGGCCAAGCTTAGTGATTACACCGGCAACCAGACATACCGTCAGTTGGTTGAAAAATCGATGCGCCGCATCGGAACCAATGTAAGTCTGACTATATGCGCGCGCGATTATACGTTTTTAAACTCTATTCCCAGGCCGCTCCGCTCCCTGGTCTGCCGGCTCAGGGTATCGATCCCACAACTAGCAAGCCAGTTGGTGATTATATCGTGCGTATATCACTATAATCTTGTTTCTTTGGTATTAATTACTGTGCTTATTAGACTTGGGGTGGTGGATCGGACTCTTATTTTGAGTACTTGATCAAATACGGGCGCATAACCAACAATAAGGACACCGTGTGGACGAGCCGCTGGTTGACAGCGGTCGATTCGTCGATCCGATACCTCGCTCAAACAGCTGTGAACACTACTGTTCCGAACTTGCTGTACTTGGGAGATTACACTGGGGGTAGAGTAAGGCACATTGGAAGCCACTTGGCATGTTTCCACGGTAGGACAAACTCCTATGTTGTTGAACTGTTCTCACTGTCCGGTACAGGAGGTAATTGGATCATGGGTGGCCGTCTGACTAACAATCAGACTATTGTTGACTATGGGCTGCGTTTGACTGAGGCGTGCTGGAACACTTACCAGAAGACTGCGTAAGTTCTTTTCTTTTCACCGACCCATCGTATTGCTGACTGGAAACACTCTTTCAGTACCGGCATCGGTCCAGAAGTGTTCGCCTATATTGGACCCGATGGAGTAAGTCTTTCTAAACCCGTTGACTAGGTCGATTTTTTAACTGAGATGGACGATAGAGCTATAATGGTGGCGTGACACCTGGGCAAACGGATCTCGACTTCTACAACAAGAACGGATTTTATGTGTATAACAACTATGCTTACTATGATCTTCGCCCGGAGGTTTTGGAGGTATGTGCCATATGATATGCGCTTCGGGGTGGCACTAACGACTTTTCAGAGCAACTTCTACGCATGGAGAGCAACTGGCGATATTAAGGTGTGTTTCGCCCATGATTATGCGCAAGGTATATGCTGAGTCGTAGTAGTACTATAACCGGGCAGTTGCCGGTCTCGAAAGCATCAAGAAATACTGTAGGCCCGGTGTCGGAGTCGCTGGCTTCAACGATGTACGCTCGACGAGCTCGGGATACATCGACCACACCGAGTCGTTCTTCTTTGCTGAAGTCATGAAGTATATCTACTTGACTTTTGCTGACCCGAGCGTGATTAACCTTGACAAATATGTGGTACGTCCTGTTTATTCGGGAATTCTGGCGGATTCTTTGCTGATTTCGCTTAGATTAACACTGAAGCCCATCCGTTTGAGGCGCCGGCAGCCCTCAGCTCTTACCAGCCACCGGTTCGTGCGTCAGTAGGCGGGCAGCTCCCTTCCAAGACGTGGAGCGGTATTATCCCGCAAATTAGTTCTGTGCGTGGGATAGCCAAGAAGCTGTCTGATGTTCTCGACCAAGTAGTGTAGTTACTGGCGCGCAATGTCTGCCTGTATTTGACCAAACATCAATCGGAACCAATTTGAGTCCAATTATCGATAAGCGCAGTGCTGACAAAGTGTGATATGTAACACGTGCCGGATTCGCGTCAACACGACTTGAACATCTGCGACTGGAGAGTGACTTGTACGCGTCGACCATGTCACACGGCTTCTACTCTCAACCTCCCCACCAGCAGTATCCACCTCAATCCTACGCACAACCACAGCAGTACCCTGCGGGCCACCCACCCCAGGCTGCAACCCCCGCTGCAAGTTACTTTCCAACTCACACTCCTGCAGTCTCTAACTTGGCAACAAATCCGCAGGCATACGGACAAACTCCCTATCCAGCTCAACCATATACCCCCTATGGGCAGCAGCAGCCACCCCAGCAACAACCGTTCTCACCCTTTACAAACCCGCCTGCGACCACCTATCCGTCTTCAGCATCAGGGTACCAGGCTCCACCAGCAGCTCACCAGCCTCCCAATCCTTCTCGAATTCAGCATCAGCATTCGCATTCTGTCCCTGCTGCCTATCCTGCCACCGCTTCTCATTCGCCATATGCCTCTTCAAGCCAACAGCTATCTCATGCGCAAGCCTCCGCTCACCAGTCACCCTATGGCGCACCGCCCCCTGTTGCACAACCAGTGCAAGATTATACCCAGTCTCTTGGCCAACACCCACACCTACCACCTGCTCGATCGGCTACTGCTGCTTCCTATCCTACCTGTAGGCTCTCTGTTACTTTTCCAGTTCTTGCGCTAACTCTATTATGGATATATAGCTCAACTGTCCGAGTTTGGCCAACGTGCGTTTGCCGCATCAACCCTAAACCGACAATCGGCCTTCGTTCCACCCGTTTTTGGCTCACGTGCGCGTTCTGCCGACCTTCCACCAGCGGCGTACGGCAGCTTAGCTCGCGCTCCGACTGCTTTTTCTCTTGATTCGGCCCTTGTAAACGGGAGACCGTTGCCCAATGCTCCTGGAGTTGGCATGACTGGTTCTCTTCCTAGTGTCCGGGAGCGTGCAAGTGCATATGAAGGAGGTGTAGGGATTAAAGATTTTGCCTACCCCGGCCGCGAGTTGCCTACATCATCTTCTCCCACTAAAACTGGCTACATTCCTTATAAGCGCGGCGAAACATCAGCGCTACCGGCGTATCCTAGTACTTCGACTACCACCACCGCGCCCGGGTCTCCCCCAAAACCAACTTACGCGGCACAGCCATCAGCCAACCCTCGTACAGCGCCTTTCGATCCGTTCGGCGCATCCCGAGCTCAGCCGCCTTCACCACCAAAAGTTCCTGCTCCCGCCTTTGCTCCTCGAAATGAGTCGCCTACTCGACCCTTTCCCCCTCTCGCTGCTGGTGCCTCACCTGCCGCCGCTCTACCTCCTTCGGTTCCTTCCACGTCTACTTGGCCTCGAGAAAAGGCGCAAACGAAACCAGACCTCCCTCTTAACCTTCCTATTTCTATTTCATCGCCTTCTTCTAACTCAACTTCTGGCTATGGATCGGCCGCACCCACTCTTCCGGCGCGACGCCCGGCCCCGCCTTTTGCTCCGGCTTACAAGAGTACACCGTCTCCTACTCTTCCCGCCTATTCTTCGAACGCTGCGTCACCCTCCGCAGCCAAGGCTCAGCTATCAGACAACAGGGATTGGGAGGCTAAGAAACAAGAGTGGGGTCTTGAACGAGACCGTGCTGAGGATGCGATTTCGCGGGCCAGGGAGGTTGGTCGGTCATTTCTGCAGGACCAAGGGGTGCCCGAGACAAAAACAGAGGCTGAAGTAATTATGGAGGAGTACAGGGCGAGAAGGGCGCGAGAGTCGTTAGCTCGAGCAGGTGGCTCACCCGAAAGACCCGCTCAAACCTCGGATTCATATTCTACTATTCCTGCTACAACGAACGTCTATGCGAAGGCACCGCCTACCAGGCGATTTCAGTCCCCTGAAAGGCGACCCAACGATAAATGGACACCTAGCTCACCCAGCCGGAAGGATCGCTGGGGAGAGCCAAAAGGTGACTACGTAGACTACCGCGACAAGCAGTCTACTGCTCGGCGCACTGGATCTCCTGAGAGAGGGGGTTATGGATCACCCGAGCGCGGGACTAGCCCAGTAAACAATAACCCTCCGCCTCCTAAGTCGCGTTCGCAAAGAGCTTTCCCGTCGGATGGTGATTATGTCCAACATCGGGATCGAGAATCATTTAGGCAGAACGGCTCTTCGCCCACTCGGCATCAAGCTTATGCTTCAGAGCCCACTAGGTCTCCCAGCAGAGGGGACGAATACGACGACTATCCGGAGGAGTATGACACTCAACCTACACTACAAGGGATGAGTAGGAGGGAACGTGAGGAGGAGGAATATGAGCGACGTAGCCCGGAGCGTGCACCACCACCTACTCGCGGAAACCCTGGGACACCCCGTACACATGCTAGGGCACAGTCACAGCAAATACCACAGGAGCCTCAGCCATCGCCCTCGCGTAGCCAGCGCTCTAGTCCTGAGCGACCTCCACCGCACCAGAATCAGCCTCGACCCCAACCCCGCCCTCAACCTCGCCCTGAAACACGACCCCAGCCTCAGCCCCAGCCCCAGGCGCAATCTCCTAGGCCTGCACAAGGCCCTTCTCCAGCTACAAGTCCACGAGCTCCCCCTCAACAGGCAGGCGTCGCTCCCCGGCAGTCTATGGCCATGAAGTTCGCCGCCCTGGCAATAGCTGAGGAGGGCAAGCCATGGCCAAATGACGTGCCGCAACTACCCCGTGGTCCTGGAAAGCCCGAAACTGAGATGAGGCGCCAGCCTGTTCGTGCTCCTCCTTCAGGACCACCGTCTGAAACGGATTTAGAGGAGTACTACGACGAGCCGGAGGAAGAGTGGAGGGAACCGACCCCTAAACCGGTCAGAAGGGCGCCGGTGCCGGCCCCTAGGAGAGAACTACCGCCTGCTCAACCCGCCAGGAGAGAACTTCCGCCTGCTCAACCACCCAGAAGAGAGCCCGCGCCTGTTCAGCCTCCCAGGAGAGAATATGTTGCTACGCCGCCTCGCAGGGAGCCGGCTCCCATGTCGCCCCGATCTGAACCCCCTCGCGCTAGACCGCCACCGCCTCAGCCCGTATACCAGGAAGACCAGTACGAGTACGATGAGCCACCTCGGCAATCACCTCAGCAATGGAGGGAACCCGAGGAGAAACCTAAGCCATTCAAGTCGGTTCCGAGACGAGAACCTCTGCGAGAGAATACACAAGTTGCGACCTCGCGTGATACCTTCCAGGCAGGGTTCGCTCGCCCTCGTCCTCCTGCGAGGAGGGAGACCAGTCGAGAGGCAGCATTGAGGCGACCTGTGCCTCCGCCGCCTGCTCCTGTGCCTGCTCCTGCTCCAGCACCACGTACTCCGAGTCCAGTGCAAGTTCAAGTTCCCACTATTACCTTTGGAGACGAGCAAGAAGATGAACCTGAGCCGACTCCTGCCCCTGGTGTACCCAGCTTTTCGTTTGACCTAGCCGACGAGCCAGCGGGCCCAGTTATCAACATATCTTCACCGCACGAACCCGATCCGTCTGGACCACGCGTACAGGTTGATGCGACCCCAAGTATCAGCGTGATTGAAGATTCTGTGCCTCGGATTGTATCCCAGGATGAGCGTGGAGAGTCGCCAGTGCGACGAGCTGGTGGGTTGAGGTGTGCTGGATGTGACGGCGCAATTGTAGGGCGGATTGTTAGTGCTATGGGAGTCCGGTGGCATCCTCATTGCTTCAAGTAAGTCTAAGCAACTGAGTTTCTTCGAAGACGTGATACTGATGGGAATGGTCAGGTGTGACGACTGTGGCACCCTGTTGGAACACGTCTCTTCATACGAGCACGAAGGCAAAGCGTACTGCCACCTCGACTACCACGATCGATTTGCGCCACGCTGCTACCACTGCAAGACAGCAATCGTCGACGAACGCTTCATTGCGCTTGACGACCCCGCGTTGGGCGGACAACGTTACTATCACGAGCTGCATTTCTTCTGCGCCGAGTGCGGTGATCCCTTCCTTGACCCCAACGCGTCTTCGGCCGCACCACCTACAGCACGAGGCCAGATCTTTGGAGAAGGAGATGGCGATGATGATGTTGGGTTTACCGTGTTCAACGGACACGCCTATTGCGAGTCTTGTCATGTCCGGCTTCGCATGCCGCGGTGCGGAACGAGCGCGAAGTCAGGTAGGCCCGGGCCTCAAGGAGTTGGATGTGGTCGACCTATTAGAGAAGAAGCGATCGAAGCACTGGGTAGGAAGTGGCATTGGAAGTGCTTCACGTGCGACGTAAGTCCCCTTCACTTGCAAACTCTACTAGATTGACTCATAATCATGCCTTATAGTCTTGCAAAAGGCCTTTTGAAGACCCAAGCTTTTTCCAGCGAGACGATTCTGCGTTTTGTGACCCTTGTTATAGGATATTGCTTAAGAATGAATTTTGAGACTGAATTTTTAGATTTTTCGGGGTTGTTTGTACTGTATTCGGGATTCTCGATCATGTATGCATGGATTGGATTGTGTTTGCTGATATACCAGTTGTTAGATAGAGCTTATGACCACATATGATCTTCTCTACTTGACATATTTACGGAGATTCTGGATCCCTTCTGTTTCGAGACGCATCCCTACCCATTCGTCCATAGGCTTTGCACCAAGCACCTTTTCGTAAAATGCAATTGAAGGGGCGTTCCACTGAGATAGACCGTCAGAAAGGACAGCCAGGGTGTACGAGAAAATTGCTTACTTTCAATACTGCCCAGTCCAGCCGTGCGCATTCGTTCTCTTCCGCAACTCTTCCCAAGTGTCCAAACAAGGCTTTCCCAACGCCAAGATTCCTGTGCTCGGGGCTTACATACAAGTCCTCAAGCTATACCCGCGGTCAGTACCCGGCTGCTGGTTGCCCAAGGAGCCAGACTCACATATAGACCTGGTTTCCCGGTCCATGTGCTAAAGTTGAAAAAGTATATAGCTAGCCCTATAGTCTCTCCTGGTGCGTCCGGGGACCCAAGGCATGCAACAAGAGCTGACGCATGACGTTTTTCGAATATGTTCTGGATGAGCTAGAGGGAGGTTAGTCTAAGACAGAGCGCAAGAGCAGAAAGTACGTGCCAGTTCGGGTGTTGCTTTAGCGGACTCGAGCTCTTTCTCGTATTCGGCCTGTAAACGATCAGTAAGCTATTAGCTAGTTTAAGATCGTTTTCTGTTTACCAGATCCTTGATTAGCTGGATAATCCTAGGCTTACGATGGGAGAAACGTTCGTCAGATCCTAGCCATAACTTTGTATGCGCAAATAGGATAAATTTACTTACTACATCCTCTCGCGATGCCTGTCGAACGTGGAACGAAGACATGCGTAAGAGTTGTTTAAACGGCAGACGGGTAGTCGAGGTCGAGTATGAGCCGTAATATGGCTCGGGGCTGCTTATATGCGGACTTGGTTGGCCGTATAATTACAAATTGTCGAGTCACCCAATCTTTCGGTCGAACAACCGATATGCGAGCAAATATACCCTAATCAAAGTAATCAATACACATATTAAATACCGAAAAATTCTAGGGACCAATTCAGGCATTATAAAATTTGCGTATCGTAGTAACCCGGGTATTCCTGAGGCAAACAAGGTGAGGCATGAATAGTAGAGTTCACAGGTTCCAGTTTTCATCAGCTTCCAGCATATAGTGTAATTAATTCGCACCTGGCGCAGTTTTAAGGAATATCCGTAGCTTGTGTGTCCTAACAATCGGACAATGGTAGCTTTTTTTTTAATAAACAAAAAACCATGAACGACCAATCGACTTACTGCAAATATGTCCTAGCGCATCTTGATTTGGGCAAATCCGTTTAGCCACAAGGTGTTATCCGAACAGGGAGGTTGGGACAAAGTGTTTGTCACGGAGATCCCAGGGCGGGATGATTACGAAATCCATGGAGGGGCGCGCTTCGTTTGAGACTGACAACCACCAGCTCGCCAACAGTGCATGTGATGTCCTCAGAGGAGTATGCGTCGCTGCTCGCGAAAGTTCAAGGCAATGGTTAGAGTTCTGTGTTATGTTTATGACCACGTCGCCTTACGATACTCGCCTAGATGTTGATGCCAAAATCGACGCGGTTGGAAAGCTCCTGCCCTTGTTAGACACGGAGGAGTTTGAAGTATGTATTCAGATACTCGATATAATGTCTCAGCTCACGCTGTATTGTCTATCTAGCTCACGGAAATAGACCAATTAATCGCAGGGCTCAAAGTCTGCTTGAGGATAGCCAACCAACATTTGACAACTGCGACGTTGCTCTTGCTCCCTTCGTTGTTTCGACATCTCTCTTCTAATGCCGCTCTACTACAACACGAGATCCGGCTCGCGTTCACATCTTTTCTACCCCCTGGTGGTATCTTCGACCGTCTGGGCGATACCCGTGACCGCGCCCGCGATGCAGCTAAAGCAGCCTTGGTTGCAATGGCGGGCTTGGCTTTTGAGCACGGAGGTCCCTCGCATAGTATGTCTACGCGCGGAAAGGACGCGCACCGTGGCCCGGAGACTCCTATGATGGTATTCGAGAAAACCTTTCGTGATAATGGGTTTGGCAGTAAGGTCACACGGGTTAGGGAACAGGTTCGTAACACCTGTCCATTCAGCTAGTGCTATCGATTAACAAGTGTGCCTACGACGTAGTCGATTCAATGCCTCGTCATGATTCGCGAAGCGTACCCTGGATTTCCTCTGCGTCCGTACGTTTCGCG
>WSTH01000755.1:0-18710 GCA_019616345.1 Ceratobasidium sp. 395
TTCGATACGCCAATGCTCTTGACTTTACCTATAATTCAAGGCAATTATGCGTATAAATTTCCGTCCGTCGAGCAAAAAACATCGCAATAATTACTCACCAGTAGGTAACAATGCTTCCATCGCCTTCCATGTCTCTACGTACGTCGGGTGCTCCTCTGGTTGGAAAAACTTCTCGGCTATACACGGCACTCATCAGGAACAACACGAATCCTACATATTAACTTGGACAGCTTACTTTTTGGATCGGAAGCCTGGGGCCAATGCATCAAGTAAAGATCTATGTAATCCAGTCCGAGATTCTTGAGACTGAGATTAAAGGCTTCTGGTACAGACCCGTGATGCTTCCACCTATACAACAATACATTGCCTAAATTGAACTAACCAACAGAATTCGTTAATCTGACTTACGTTAGTTTAGTTGTTACGAAGATTTCCTCTCGAGGTATACCCGAGTCACGGATAGCCCGTCCAACGGCCTCTTCGTTACCTTTGAGATCACAACGAGTTAGTATACCGGGAGCCTATTCCAATACTCAGTGGGGTGGACTTACTGTATCCTAGAGCCTGAAGCAGAATCGAGTTGTTGAGATCGATCGTTGTGTGGTCATAACCTACTACTTACGGTGTCTAGATGCCTATATCCCAGCTAGAGCGTGGAGCCAAGGGTTGGGATCGATGGATTTATCAAGATTTTAAAAAAGCCGACTTACCTTGAGACCTTTGAGACACATCTCATAGCATGCGTCGGATTCGCCCGACCAACCCATCCAGCAGCTATCAAGCCAGATCGGTATCGTAATTAATTTTCTGCGGACTACTCTATTAAAGGAACATACCCAAGGCCGACGGATGGAATCTTCAACCCGTTGTTGAAAGTAAAACTGGTAGGAAGCGACATGGTTGTTCGTAGCTAGCGGGATAGGGGTGGTGGTTGTGGTGGAGTGACTTCATACCGGCCTTCTTTATACCGCAGTACGGATGTCCCCGAAGGTCTTTGATATTTCAGAACTGCCTTCTGTCGGAATACGCTCCACCTCAGCCTCCACCTCCACCTCCACTGAATCACAAATTAACAGGACGCTGATCTTAGTAACATTCAATTTGTGTGCTTCGACAAAGACACTCTGTGCTAAGCCTAGAATATCTCATTCAATTCTAAAATTTGCATACGTTTCTCGTAAAATCCCACGCATACATCTGACAGCTACAAAATGCCTAACCAATTTAGCAGCAGAAGAAATCTTTCTATGGCGTAGCGCGGCCTGGCCAGCTATAAGAAATAATTCAATATAAAAAAGGTCTGCAAGTCATAGCAAGAAGCATACCGAGGGTAGAGAGAGCATTCACGGACAGTGAAGCGGTTAGTGAGCCAGGCAATGAAGCGCTGATTGATTGATTGGTCAGAAATTAACCCTTGGACGGTATATGCGGTTTACCTCAACACCCAGTCCGTATCCACCGTGTTCGCAAGTTCCATACTTGCGCTGATCCGTGAACCTGAAGAACCGTCATTAGTATCGGCGCTCCGCAAGTTAAGTCGACTTGGCCCACCAGTAGTAAGGAGCGGGATCCATGCCCTCGCGCTTGTAGCCTTCGAGTAGCTCTTCCATGTCGGCGATACGCATAGATCCACCAACAATCTCTCCAACGTTCGGCATCAGCAAATCGCAGCTTTCGGTGAACGCTTCTCTGCCAGGAATTCGCTTCATGTAAAAGGATTTGAGCTCTTTAGGGAATCCATGTAAGAAGATCGGTACGTTCAATTCGTCTGTCATCTGACGCTCTGCCGCCTCGGCAATATCGTCGCCTACAACATGGTCAACCATCTCGCCGGTTTCTTCGTCCTTACGTTTGATGCCATGTTCGACGAGGTACTTGATTGCGTCGCGGTAGTCCATGCGCATGAATGGGCGGGTGGGTTTCTGGAATTTAGGGTGGAGTTGGTGGACCAGTTCGGCCATCTTGGGATCTGCTAGGAGAGTGTCGACGGTTTCGCAGATCTTCCGGATAGTGTGAGCTGCAATCGAATAGAGCGAGACGACATACGTACGACGTTCTCTATGTGTGTCATCAACTCTTCAAACGTAATAAAAGCAAGCTCTGCCTCCAGGTGGGTAAATTCGCTCAAATGTCTGCAGCTACAGTCAACATTTTAAACGACTTTGTAGTTAGTATGCTGACCTTCGTGTATGGCTATTCTCAGCGCGGAAGCTCTCCTGGACACAAAAGACATCCCCCAAGCTAGGTAGGCAAGTTTCAAGGTAGAGCTGAGAGCTTTGGGTTAAGAACGCCGGTTGGCCGTAGTAATCGAACTTGAAGAGAGTCGCACCGCCTTCCACCTGCGTTTGGACCATGCATGGGGGAGTGACTTCAAGCAGAGAGTGCTTGGCATATGTATGACGGAAAGCAGACAGGACTCCAGATCGAACGCGCAATACCGCGGCGGCTGTTTCACCACGAATGACCAAGTGGCGGTTGTCATGAAGAACAGTCCCTTCGGTTTCCTGATTGGACCTTCAGCGGTGCTCAAATACGTATATCAATGATAATGTTTACCTCGTTGAGCTTGTTAGAATAGGCCTCTGCGCCACCGGGAGCGGCCCCAAGTAGCTGCCAGTAGTCGGCAGTTAATTCATGCCCGCCAGGAGCTGTTTTGCCCTCTGGTACTTCTTGAAGTGTACCAATGATCCGCACGGTTGACTCGGTCATGAGTACCAATGCGTCGTAGGTTTGAGCCTAACCGGAGGGTGAATGCACGTCACAGAAATGAAGGTCAAGTAACCCACCAGTTGTCCGCTTAACACACATTGCAGATATCCAGTTCCATCACGCAAGACGATGAAAGTCAACCCTTTCTGTTGCCTAAGTCGGTGAACCCAGCCGGAAACGCTGATACGCTTTGAGCGCAGTTCGGAGCACCCTTGAATCTTTGTCTACGTAGGCGGTTGTTACCGTAAAAGCTGTGCTCAATGTCCCAACAAGAGTGCTCACTCTTATCGCAGACGGCAGCGATGAGTCCTCTTTAAGAACAATTTTTTTGCTTTCCTCGAGTTTCTTCTCCTCGCGCAACCTATCTTGTTCCGCCTTGGCTGCCGCAGCCTCAGCCTTCTTGGCCTTCTCCTTCAATTGCTCTAGGCCTTTCTTAGCACGTTTAAGTGCGGCACCGCTGATAGGTGCGTACTCATCCGCTGGCGCCTTTCGAGTAAAGATAGCGGCGTCAGGACCATGAGGGCCATCTAAGGCAGCAACGGGAGTTGCATAGGGAGAAGCTTCTGTGCCATCTCCTTTGTCATCTGAGCCAGTGGTCTCGTCCACGTAGACTATGGGCCAGCCAGCTCAGTGATTAGCTGTCAACGGTCGTGTGACACACCCACCTTTAGGCTTGTCGCTGGATGTAATGCCAAGTTTCTCTACTTGCTCAGTAACTTTGTCAACTACGGATGCCATGGCTAGTCAAGGTGGTGGTTGTGGGTAGCTTGTGCGGTTGACTCGATACAACTGATCGCTGGTGATTGACATTCGAGATTAGCTCAGGGTTTGAGATAAGATTAGATTGATCCCGCCGGATTTTCACGTGGTGGTACTTTACGAAATTGGTTATAACTCCTCCACGTGACCGCCCTGGTGGTTGTGCTCTCCGTCCACCACGCGCGCAGCCCGTCGTTCGGATATTTAATCTAGGATTATTGTATAAGATTAAATCTCTTGGTGAAAATCTGTCCGAGCCGACACATCTCCCTTGTTTGACTAGTGATTGGGATGAGCAGCATTATAGACTCAGTGCTTGCGACTGTCACCAGCTTGAAGGCTGCGTTCCAAACCTTTGTACAACTTTCCAAGGATTATAATACCTTGCTTGCTAGAGTATCTCAATCTCCCGGAGTACCGTCGCTCCCGACTACTCGTTCGCACTGGCAAAAGACCGTTCCTGATTCTGCTCAACTTCTGCATACTTCGTCCACTGCCTTGCCCGAGCATGCCGACATCGTAATCATCGGTAGTGGCATCACAGGTACCCTAGTTGCTCGAACCATTCTAGAACACCCAAATGCGTCAGGCCTCAAAACTGTAATGATCGAAGCACGAGATGTGTGTTCTGGAGCAACAGGCCGGAATGGCGGTCACATCAAATGCGATCCTCATCTCATCTATCACAAGCATAAGGCTTTTCGTGGGCGTGAGGCTGCTGAAAAGGCTACCCGACTCGCTATGGCACATGTGGATGAGCTCATTAGGATATCTGAAAAAGTCGGTGGCGGCGAACGGACCGAGGCTCGGCGCGTTGAGACTGTAGATGCGTATTTTGACCGGGCTTTGTTCGCAAGGGCCTGCAATAAGGTGAAGATATTTGAAGAAGAGATGCCCGTGGAGAGCAAGGGAATAACAATCCTTGGCGCTCACGAGGCTCAAGAAGTAAGTATAGCCTTCATCTTGTAGGGTTTGATATACTTACACAAGCTTAGAAATATGGCCTCTCTCCCATTTGTGTTGGTGCTATTGTCAGCCGCGCCGGGGCTATCAATCCGTACAAGCTTGTGACTGCGCTTTTGACATCGTTCGAGGAGAAATACTCGGATCGGTAAGTGTCTATTTATAGACGCGTCAAACCCTTCATGCCAAGCTAAGTCACTCTTAGGTTTACCATCGTCTCAAAATGTCCAGCTTCGAGTATCATAGAACCTTCTACCGAGCGTCCATTCTATACTCTCGTCACTGAAAAAGGCAATATCACAGCTCCCCATATCGTACACGCCACCAATGCACACGTTGCTCATCTAGTCCCAGCACTTCAGTCCAAGGTGTTTCCTCTTCGTGCGGTCATGACAGCTCAAACCCATCGTTCGTTCCCTACGACCCAAGCGGGAGAACGATCCTTCTCGTTCCTATATGCTGAAGGATTTGACTATCTTACTCAACGTCCCGATGGCACTATCATGTTTGGCGGTGGTTTTGCGCAAAGCCCAAATCAAGGAATGGGGGAAGTGGGGATCAGCACCGATGATGCGTACGATCCTGCCGCAGCGGCCCATCTATGCGGAGCTTTGAGCGTACTATTCAAAGCGCCGGAACACGTTGAATCTGATACCACTAATAACGTAGAGTCCATTTGGAGTGGCTCGCTCGGTGTCTCAGCGGATTGGCTGCCCTGGGTTGGAAGGCTGCCAACGCGAATGGCCGGACGTGGCGCTCCGCCTTCACAAAAGGATTCGAAGATCGCTCAGCCGGGTGAGTGGGTGTCGGTCGGGTATAGTGGCGAGGGGATGGTGAACGCACCGTTGTGCGCCAAGGCACTCGCAATGATGATACTCAAGCCAGACGAGGACAACGTGTCTTCCTGGTTTCCCGACGAGATGCGTGTCTCGGAGAGGCGTTGTAGAAAAGCGGACCCAAGCGGGCTGCTATCTGACCTCTGGGATTAATTGATTCAGTCTGTAAGATGCATCCGCGATAGTTTACTACAATTACTGAACACGTTGCCGTAGTTCTGCTGTACAATACAGGGTTTGCCATCATCAAGAAGGCAAAAAGTCCTTGATAATCGCGCTGCGCATATAGCCTTGATTACCGCCGCCTGCCTAAACTGAGTTTCTCCATTTGCTTAGGTGACGTAGCTATCGGCAGCACTGCCTTGGTGCTCACTTATGCCCGAAGGTCGGCCAAGCCGGAGTGGACTAAATATATAGGGCCACAGCAGCTCAGAAACCAAGCAGCGCTGCCTCTTGTTGAACCATGAGCTCTCAGCATCCACAGATATCACTCCTGTCAGCCGGGCTCGCCTGCGCGGGCTCGTATGTCCTTTACCAGTTTATCCAGATGGTTTTAGTGGGACGTCGGCTCAAGGCACACAACTACATGCTTTTGTCTGATAAGTGCGTTCTTGTACCGATTATCATTTCTCGTTGTATATGCTTATCCTGTTCTGAACTAATAGGACCCTGTGGCGAGTCCTTTTTCCTAGCTATCTGGATATCCCTGGGGTAGTCCATGGAAATATGCATCCAATCAAGGCCAAGTATTCTGGTAAGTCTTACCCTCCACAGTATACACGTATTGCTCTCTAAGTCCTTTTATCGACTAAGAATTCGATCAAGCGGGGATGGAGGCTCATGTTCAAGTTTCGCTCGAGCAACCAAACTGTCCGGTGACCTTCATCGCAGACATTGAGGCTATTAAGGTGAGGTCAATTGAGCTTAGACTTAGGATAATTGCTCAACAAATTTTAAGGAAATCACTCGACCGAAAGCACCGTTTGTCACAGATGTTCGAGCTACTCGCTTGTTCTCTGGGAGATATGGTCCCAACGTTGTAACGTTGGAAGGGGACGCATGGAAGCGCCATCGACGAATTACACAGAGAGCCTTTTCAGAAGTAAGAGCCACTGTGTAATTTCCTAATCAAGCGATTCAATGATTACCTACAGGAAAATTCGAAACTTGTATGGTCAGAATCTGTGTTTATTACGGAGAAACTATTCGAGAAATGGGATACGGAGCAAGGTCAAGAAGTTCATGCGGACAAAATAACTACAATTACCGAAACAGTGAGTGAAGATGCCAACCTTCCGAATAATTATGTCTGACATCTTATAGCTTGCGCTTATGGTCATCTCGTCTGCGGCATTGGGCCAACGGATGTCATGGGATGAGGATCCTAACAAAACTCTGCCCCCTGGTTATACCGTCTCCTTCCAGCAAGCAACGAACACTGTAGCAAGGAAGATGTTGACTAGGTAAGCTTAAATGCATCTCCCATTTTGTCTTTCTATCCGGATTTATTCCATGATGTCAATAGGGCAACGACTCCTAGTTGGGCCGAGGGATGGTCCGAAAGTACCCGAACCATGGCCACTGGATATCGGGAATTTGGAGTAGGTTTCGTCATAGGATTGCTACACAAAATTAAATCTTGCGCTTAGAAATACCTCAAAGACATTGCGGCATCTTACAGGCGTGAAGGCAAGCTCGATCAAAAGCTCACTGGAACTAAAGCACTTGGGTCAACTCCAACCGACAACCTGTTCAAGATTATTATGGCAGCTAACGAAGGGGAAGCAACCGAGGAAAACAAGTCGTTTTCAGACGAAGAAGTAACTGGTAAGTAGCATAACTATAAGCTCGTATCAATTCTCATGGCATTTGAACTCAGGGAATGCATTCTTGTTTTTAATAGCCGGACATGAGGTAAGGTCAAAGTTTCACAATGGTTCGGATTAGTGAAACATACGCTTTCACAGACAACAGCCCATGGACTTGCGTTTAGTCTCGGCTTCCTAGCCGCCTATCCTGAGGTCCAGAAGGAGGTATATTCGCAAGTAAAGAGCGTGCTGGGCTCGCGCAAGCACTTGGTAAATATCCATTATAACCATATAGACACCGGTTGTCATTGAAAAAATCCCTCGGCCAGGAATACGCTGATATGAACGAGCTCAAGCTAGTGACAGGCGCTTTCTACGAGGCACTCCGCATGTATCCATTGGTTAGTTACAAGGATGCGACGCTTAACTCTTGGATAAACTGACTTATCCTCTAGGCCCCTCGTATAGCTAGGATTGTAGAAGAAGACTACGTGTTGAGTGTTGCACGAAATAGCCCAGGGTCAGATGGGAATGATCGGGAAACTATTTTTATACCTGCGAAGTCCCGGGTCGTGATCGCTTTGGCGGCTGTCCATTACAATCGTAAGTTAATCATGATATTCCTAGGTGGATGTGTCTACATCATCTGAATATCTATCCGTGTTAGCACGTCACTGGCCCGAACCCGAAGTATTCCGCCCCACAAGGTTTACAGATGCGTACAACAAGGACGCATTCTTAAGCTTTGGAACTGGACGCCGAGCTTGCGTGGGCAGAAAGTGAGTTTATGCGTGCCAGATTAGTTATAAGATATTGATTTATCGAGTACAGGTTCGCTGAAACTGAAGCTACAGCTGTGCTGGCTACAGTTCTTGCACAATACGAAATATCGATAGACCACTCAAAGTTTACGTCTATTCCTGGCGAGAGTCTTGAAGTGAGCATCACGATAACGAAATTGGTACTTGTCTTTGCTTGGTACTGAAATAGCCTTGATACAGGCACGTCGGGAGCGACTGTTGCGACCATTTTACATGTTAACAATGGCGCCAGAGAATTTACCGCTGGTGTTCAAGCGGCGTGCATAAAGGAGAAACCTCGAGCGCTTGGTAGGTAAGGAGCACAAGGAGAGGGTGTCAACAATGGCCTTCAGTGTTTGTTCTGTATCGTACATCACATATAAATGATTGGCTGAGCGTTTTATGTCTGCTTACTGATGGCATCGCATAGCATCCATGCTGGCGTCCTACTTCAAGGGTACTTTCGGGCTCGAGAATGTATAAGTATAGAGGCCCAAGGGTGAAGTTCTTTCTGTCTCTCATTCTATAAATCCGAATCGACCTGAACGGCAATCACCTAGCGAACGAGCACCACCGCCATGATTTTGCTGACTAGGCTTGTCTGCGCAAGCTCTTTTATCTTTTTTCGTACCATATAGATGCTCCCAACGGGGCGCAGACACCGAGCAAACAACTTATACACATTGTTCCCTGAGACGTATTAGGTTACGCATAATCACTCCCCAACTGTAGCAGAGATATTACTCGTGTTGTGTTAAATCAATCACCAATTACAACGCATTCTGGCGAATCTTACTTCCAAGCTTGACTGACCTCGAGCCACTGCGCATATAGCCTTGACTGCCGCTGCTCATCTAAAGAGCTTCTTTGTTTGCTTAGGTGACGTAGACATCGGCAGCACTGCCTTGGTGCTCATCTGTGCTTGAAGGTCGGCCAAGTCGGAGTGGATCAAATATATAGGCCCACAGCAACCCAGAAATCGAGCAGCGCTGCCTCTTGTTGAACTATGAACTCTCAGCATCCACAGATATCACTCCTGTCAGCCGGGCTTGCCTGCGCGGGCTCATATTTCCTTTATCAGTTTATTCAGATGGTTTTGGTGGGGCGTCGGCTCAAAGCGCATAGCTACATGCTTTTGTCTGATAAGTGCGTCGTTGTGTTACACTACTATTTCGTGTTGCATATGCTATCTTGTTTCGAATTGATAGGACGCTGTGGCGAATGCTATTTCCTAGCTGGCTGGATATCCCCGGGGTGGTTCACGGAAATATGCACACAATCAAGGTCAAGTACTCTGGTAAGCCTTGGCTTTCACCGCATATACGTGTCGCACTTTGAATCGTTTCGTCAACTAAGAATTTGATCGAGCGGGAATGGAAGCCCATGTTCAAGTTTCGCTGGAGCAACCAAACTGTCCATCCACCTTCATCGCGGACATTGAGGCTATCAAGGTAGGGATGGCTGAATTTGGCTTCGGGGTCGTTGCTGAACGAACTCCAAGGAAATCACTCGCCCAAAAGCACCTTTCGTCACAGATGTTCGTGCTACCCGCTTGTTCTCTGGGTGGTACGGTCCCAATCTTGTGACGTTGGAAGGAGATGTGTGGAAACGCCATCGACGAATCACACAAAGGGCCTTTTCAGAGGTAGTATCCGTTTGTGTGATTTTGGGTCAGAGTGATTCAACGATTGTCTGCAGGAAAACTCAAAACTTGTATGGTCCGAATCTGTATTTATCACGGAGAAGCTATTCGAGAAGTGGGACGCAGAGCAAGGTCAAGAGGTTCGCGTAGATAAAATAACGTCGATCACAGAAACAGTGAGCAAATATATCACTTTTGGGATTATTGTGACTAAAACCTCATAGCTTGCACTTATGGTAATTTCTTCCGCAGCGTTGGGCCAACGGATGTCATGGGAGGAGGGTTCTAATAAAACCTTACCCCCCGGTTATACTATCTCCTTCCAGCAAGCAACTAGTATTGTAGCAAGGAAAATGTTGACCAGGTGAGCTTAAATGCATCCTCCCCTTTTGAATGTTTTACCCAAGTTTGCTGCCTGATACCCATAGAGCGACGACACCTGCGTGGGCCGAGGGATGGTCGGAAAGTACCCGAACCATGGCCACCGCGTATCGGGAATTTGGAGTAGGTGATGATATAGACTTGCTATATGAAGCTAATTTTTATCCTCAGAAATACTTGAAAGATATGGCGGCATCTTACAAACGTGAAGGCAAGCTCGACCAAAAACTCACCGGAACTAAAGCGCTTGGGTCGACCCCAACCGACAACCTGTTCAAGATTATCATGATGGCTAACGAAGGGGAAACAACCGAAGAACACAAGTCGTTTTCGGAAGAGGAAGTAACTGGTAAATAGCGTAGCCGCGGGCGCTTGGATTGATTCTAGGAGATGTTGTTAACATTTGAGCATAGGGAACGCTTTCTTGTTTTTGATGGCCGGACACGAGGTAAGCACAAGGTTCCACCATAGTTTGGGCTAAGGAGAAGATATGCTTTCATAGACAACAGCCCACGGACTCGCGTTTAGTCTCGGCTTCCTGGCCGCCTATCCTGAGGTCCAAAAGGAGGTATATGCGCAAGTGAAGAGTGTGTTGGGCTCGCGCAAGCATCTGGTGAATCTCCATTCAAACAGTTGGCTTTGCTGCCATTGAAACAACACCCTTCGACTAGGAGTATACCGATATGAACGAGCTGAAGCTAGTGACTGGCACTTTCTACGAGACACTCCGCATGTATCCATTGGTCAGTTACACCGACGCGCAACTCTTGGACGGGCTGACTTGGTTTTTAGGCCACTCCCCGCCTAGCCAAGCTTGCAGAAGAAAATTACGTGTTGAGCGTCGCGCGAAACAGCCCAGGGTCAGATGAGAATGACCGAGAAACTATATTCATACCTGCGGGGTCCCGAGTCGTTATTTCTGTAACGGCTGTCCACTACAACCGTAAGTTAATTTTGGTATCTTTGCGTGGACAATGCCTCGATTCGTTGAGAACCCATTCCATATCAGCACGCCACTGGCCTGAACCTGAGCAATTCCGCCCTACGAGGTTTGTAGACGCATACAACAAGGACGCATTCCTAAGCTTCGGGACCGGACGCAGGGCTTGCATAGGCAGAAAGTTAGGCTTATTTATTGTATACTCGCTATAGGATATTGATTTGCCTGCGTATAGGTTTGCTGAAACTGAAGCTACAGCTGTGCTGGCAACCATTCTCTCACAATACGAAGTATCGATAGACTACTCAACATTCCCACGTATTCCTGGCGAGAGTCTCGAAGTGAGTGTTACGAGAAGCAAGTCGGCCTTTGTTGTGGTTTGATACTAAAATACCCTTGGCATAGGCACGTCGAGAGCGATTGTTGCGACCATATTACCTGCTAACACTAGCGCCAGAGAATGTACCGCTGGTATTCAAGCGGCGTGTCTAAACAGAAACCTCGAACGCCTGGTGGGTAAGGAGCACAAGCAAAAGGTGCACATCAATGGCCATTAGTCACTGTCTGTTCTGTGTTGTATCCCTTGTACATAATTGAGCTTTTCGCAACTGCTTCCTGATGGTATCACACAGTATTCAAGCTGATAAGACTGCACAGTCCCACTAAACCAGTCACGTGAGCGATCACGAAAGAACCCCAACCTGCCACCACCTCAGCGCTCACCATCCATCGCAGGCCGGGTTTCTCCGTATTCCAAACAAACTCCAGACACTCATTGCTATATGGAGGCTAGTAGAAGCATATGCTACATGACTCCGGTCTCTCGTAGCGGAACGTGTAGCTAAGGAGGAAACTACGGCGATACCGCCTGCTCTCCTCATGATTCCAGCTCCTTGAGCTCCTTCTTTGCTCCCTCACTTATCGACTCCAGAATCAATAGGGAGTCCCATATGCACTTGGCTCGATAAAAACTTGCTAATAGAGCATCTAGTGGCACTCACTACGACACAATGCTTCGTTATCTAGTTCTATAGTTTCTTAGTGTCCCTCTGCTTTGGTCTTTGATCGACGTCGCCCATGCCGGGCATATGGAGTAAAGGGGCTCTCAGTGTATCTTGACTCCAGGTGGGGCAGATGTGGACGACTCGCCGGCAATCCTTAACGCCTTCAAGCAATGCGGGCGCAACGGGCATATTGTGTTTCAGAATACTACGTAATACATCGAGAAGGTCATGAATACAACGGTATCTTCGCTATACCCATAGGCTCAGTCGATTCCCCTGATATAATGCCACGAGATGACCACGAATCGGACGCGTCGCGACGCGTACCACGTGACCGTGTCTGGTTTGAGTTTCTCGACCTTAATTGCAGTGCTCGGAGCAAGTGCAAGGTGTCTTTGGCACTTCCATTCGACAAATTTGATTTATTCAAAATGCACCAACACCGAATACCACTCGCATCGATAGACTCGAGCTTAAACTAGACTCCTACGATCCAGGCGTGAAGTCAACGACGGAGAACATCCCGTAACATATTCCATTCCGGATGTTACGGATTTTGAAGGAGGCATTGAAAAGTCCAATGGCTTCACTTTGAGTCTTCTTGGTAATCGATCCAATGTCAAGTGCCCATTGTTCACCCTGATATCACGGAAGAGGTGTAAGCGTATAAGCCGCTGAAGCTTTGAGACGCAACAATGCTCACGGTCTGATCTTCGCCGATGCACACTTCGTCCGCGACATTGACTATCGACATTGAGACTGGCTTTGCAAATTCTTCTGAAGGGCGTGCGCCTTCCACTTGCTCTATTGTAACCTGTGGTATATGATCGCATCGTGTTTAATTGAAACGATTGTAATGATACACACCGTCGGAAGCGTGCCAGATGCGATGGTTTCGTCTCGTAGGTCGAGCTTCCTTTCTACCCTATTAAACGAGGACGCAGTGGTCGCATGCGCGACCGACCGGAAAGATGTGGTCGAAGATACACCCCAGTTCCCGTCTTCGTTAGTCCATGCACCTCGTTCGCGATCGTGATTTCTAAGCCACTACATTCAGAAAAAGAGAAACTGAGTGATTTTGGGATATTTTAGATTTATCAAAAACTGCCTACCGCTGTGACCGCGGATTCACTTGCTTTTTCGAAGTCAGCCTTCAAATCTCCCTCCCATATCTCTTTCGCAAGAGAAGGATCGCGTTTCACCGGGCCACTGTTGAGGAAGTTCCCTGGATAAATGATCACTTCAATTGGCTGAAGATTTCGAGTTGAATTGCGACCTTACGGATGTAAGTCACCCAGTTCGAGATGGCCCTCATCATCATGAGCGCACGGCGAGCTTCTAGTCGATTGGGCAGTAGCTGGTGTATAGCTTTCTGAAGATCCTGAGGCCAAGATATGATGTTACGATACACTCTGTCGGAAAATTTCCGCGATGCTTACCTCGCGTTCTTTGGCACCCTCAAAGGCAGCTAAAAGCAAAGCGACGACAGCAAGAGCAGCCAAAGCGCCGCCTACAACACCCAGAACCGCCCAAGCTGTTCCCCCCGTGATAAATCCCAGGAGGAATAAACCGGTGACGAACACCCCCGTACCGACCGAAATGTAACTCGCGATGGAGAAGATGGTAGAATCCAGTGCAGAAGACTTGTCGTATCTAAGTGTACATGGGCGTTAACGCTTGTTGAAATGTTCCTTGGCACGTGCTACATACGCTGCCTTGACGCGAAGATACTGAGCCAGATCTGGTCCCTTGAGGATGCCTTCCACTTTGCGGTCAAGGTCTTCCGGAGTAGGATATCCTTCGTCCTTCAACAGCTGCGCGAGCTTCGGCTGGATTTCTTTCAACAACTCGTCTCTGGTGGGGTTAATTAGTACGGTGAATGACCGAGATTACTGCCGCCTTATGACCTACCTGAGGGCTTTGACGTTATCGTATTCACGAGCGTACGCTCGGATGTCCTCCACAAGCTGATCGGCTCTGCCACGCCGTTTTGGATTGTCTGGATACAACGCGTCACTGAATCCTTGACCCATGATGATGTTCGATGCTAAGCGGAACGTTGAACGCCAGCAAAAGCGTTTTTGCTCGTTGAAAACGGGGGCTGTTGTGAGTCCATAGTATCACATATGAGTCTTGGCTGACTGCCTGGCCCGTTCTAGCGATCCTCACAAACTTCCGATGGCGAAGTGGCTGCGAGCTCATGGTGACGTTATGCCATGTGAATCTGAATGGTGTTGTATCATGAGGCTTGCATGAGGCTCATGAGAAGCGTTGATACTAATAACTAGTCTGGTCCGGAGGACCACTGCAGATCCCAGTAGCCCTGCGCTTGCAAACTCGGAGCCCATATCGGGTATACGACGTCACAGATTGTGGTCGCGCACGGCTAAGCGCTGCGAGAGTTGTCGCCCACCAGTTTTGGGATGGGATCACAGCGATGACTGTGTTAAAAATGGCCTTGTATGAGCTATTGGGACCTATGTACATGGCCAGTTCTGAGGCAGACTCGCCTTGTGCGGCAGAGCTGAAGATGTGCACAGCGGGATCGCGTGACCGTCGAATTTTAAGTTATGTCGATCGAATCTCGGTCTTGGCATTGATGAAGCAGATGATTGCGCCGTTGCCCTCGTCCACAAGCAGCCTGATCCGGATCCCACACGTGTCCCACATAGTTGATCGAGGGTTGCGGTAAGCATACAAGAACTGGACCTGAGCGTTATCCAAAGACTCACTGCTCTGCAAATCCTTAGATTCTAAGCGGTGCATTGGCTAGTCCGCTCTCTTTGTAACCCAATACCTGCAAGTGTAGTGTAATTTAACATCCGCATACAAGGTCAATTCTGAGAGTTTTCTAGGAGATACCATGTCCTTGTACCCAGGTGAGGCAGTTTCGAGTGCGCAGTCCCGTCAGTTCGTTGACAAGCTTCGCATTTCAGACAACGTCAATCGCGCGAACCGAGTCCAGCGGCTTGCCTCCGACATCATTCACGACCAAACCCGGCTCAAGGAAGATGTCGAAAACGCACGCGCCGAGGACGAGAGATCTATCAAAGTCCTCAACGAGATCGCAACCAACGCCGGCTACAAGACACTCGACGAGTACATCGCGGACGCCGAGTCGAAGCTGACCCCGGAAGAGAAAGCAGCCATCGACAAGATGAAAACTGACATGGAGAAGTTGGACGAAGACATGGCCATTTCCCATAAAGTCTTCAGAGGGCTGATCGCACTCGGCCTGTTGACAAAGGGCGTTCGTGAGTAAACGACCGTGCAAATCACTGGTATCTGTGTAACTCTAGCCTTCGTTGTAGGTATCTTCGCGACCGCACTGCAGGAAACGCAATCAATCCTCTTCGGTCTGCAGGCCGTAGTCCGAGCAATTTGGCACGCCATCCTCGGTACGACGAAAATGTATCCTTCCTTAAATATCGATTATGACTGCTTTCAGGTTCCGTCGAGACGGCGGCAAAGCTTCTGACGTTTGGCCGGGTGGTGCTGAACTTGACTGGTAAAACAGCCGGAATCACCGCGAACGCGACTCGCGGAATGAAGCTCATGAAGATCGGAGGCAACGTTCTCGTCGGTGTTGGTGTCATAGTTGATGCCGCGCTGTTGATCGCTGAGGCAATCCAGGGGGCTCAGCAGCGCGCAGACCTACAGAAGTAAGCCATGAGATTGCTCTCTGACTCGAGTACTGATCACAGAGTAGAGACATCAAGGAGCTTTGCGCGAAGCGTTTCGTCGTCCGCCAGATTCAGCAGACTGGTCGAGTCATCCTTAACTTTAAGAGCGACGCCAAGTCGATCATCAACATGAAAAAGAAGTACGATGAATGGGTCGCGAAAGGGCGCATGACCATTGAAGAGGTCGCCGAAGAAATGCAGCCCGAGATGGACAAAGCTTCAAATGATATGAAAGCGGTTCGTGATTCCTTCATTCTTCTTTGACAAAAATAATAAAGCCATGGCGTGACCATGTAGCAAATCAACAAGAACACTACGGATGTCATTTGGAAGTCTCTTAAAGACCAAGATAACTTGGGTGGTACTTGGACGGAGGAGGATGCCGACTTGCCTTGGGTCGAAAAGTGGATTGAAGAGCATCCCACTGAAGAGAAAAAAGGATAAGCTAACCTGAATGCGCCGAGCGCCCTTGCTCCTGTTTTGAAACCCATGTACTAGCTGGCTTGAAACCTATTGAATTATGTCAATAAAATGACCAGTACTGGATGTGAAGTTTTGTAGCATGTATCAGCTTGCGGAGCATAAAAACGTCGCCAAACACAGTAACTTTGCTGTCAGCCCGAAAATATAGGTGTTGACTGAAATTCAGAAAGCTCGAGTTCTTTTATTGACAACTTACTCGCTCACAACCTATCAGGAGCAGGAAATAGAAATCTTACACGTGGTAGTGGACATAAATCGACTGCCCACTAGGTGGTTCACCCTCTTCGTTGGGTACGTTGCTATGCCTCACGTACAAGTCACACTCAACCTAGTCTCTCGTAGCGTCTCTTAGGTCGTATATATAAACACGTGAACAGAAATGTAACAGATTATGGTTTTATGTGTAACATCGATTATTGAATACAACTATTTCTACATTGTATGCGTTCAATATGTACCTGGAAGCGCCAACAACAAGGTTTCTACCTCTCCCAATTGGGAAATCAAGTTGCATACATAATTTTGTACGAACACAAGTCAAAACACGAGGCGCGTAGCGCAGAGACCAGACAGAAGCGTATGCAGACGGTATAAAAAGAGGGAGAGGCTACAGTGGAGGAGGCTACGGAGCAGAGAAGGTAAAACGAGATGGAGAGGGGAAAACAAAACGGCCGTCTTAGAGACGGGCGATCTAACTACGAAAGTTTGCGGAAGGCGTTACAATTAGATAAAAAGGATATCATGATCTGCAGGCCACGGATCAAGCCAAAGAGGTCGTTGGCGCAGAAGTAGCGTGACGCCTTGTGAAGGGCGACATGTGCGTGGTCGTGAAGTGGGCAGATCGGTGACCCGTGACTTGCAGTACGCCCATTCGAAACGACGTCAGCCGTAGCCCGTGGGAGCAAGGTGATCTGAATGCGAGATCGAAAGTTCAGCTTTTCCGGGTAGCACGATGAAGTTTGATCGTATAAAGATGGAAAGGTCATTGCCATAAGCCCGTCCCCATCTCTCGTCATGTCACTTTATCCAGGTAGAGAATCTCTCTTGTTCCTCACCTCGTCCAATTATCTAAGTTACTCAACACCCAAGACAACGTTCCTCGTGCCAACCGAGTAAATCAACTCGCAGGCGACATCTCTCGCTTCCAGAACGACATTAAAGAGGCCGTCGACGATGCAAAGTTTGAGGATCAGAAGACCTTCAATAGGCTGAATATCATAGCAAAGGACGCCGGATGCAAGGACCTTGAAGAGTACCAGCAAAAGGCGTTCGCGCAGCTGACCGCCGCGGAGCGCGAGACCATGGAGTCAATGAAGAAGAAAATAGCAGGTTTTGACGAGGACATGCAGCTCTCGCACACCGTCTTCAGAACAATGATCGCTCTTGGGGTTTTCATGTCGGGCGCTAGTATGAAATCTTTTTGATACTCATTAACAGACTTGTGCTAAAGCTAAACTTTTTCTTTCGAAACTAATAGAGTTCAAGTTCTTCGGTGTTGAAATCGAAACGGCCCAATCTCTCCTTATGGGCCTGCAGGCACTGGTGAGGGGTGCATATCGCTTAGTTCTAGGCGAGTGTATCCAAGATACTCGTTTTCTCCCAAAGCTGAAGTTGCAATGTTGCCATCTCAGGCGCCACCCAACAAGCCATCAGACTTATTACGTTCGGGAGGATATCGGTTGACCTTGTTTCCAGGAGCCAAGATCTTTGGGCAGAAAGCGCCAACGCTCTGAAATGGATGAAGCGCGGAGGCAACGTTCTGACAGCCCTTGGAGTGGTCGTCGATGCTGGCCTGCTCATTACTGAGGCTATTGTGGGCGGCCAACAACGAGCGAAACTAAGAGAGTAGGCTAATCCACTTAAGGTTGCGGTGAAGATACTGATTGCGACAGGTCGATCAATGACCTCTGCGCCAGGCGCGTAATCGTGAAGCAGGTCCTACTTCAAGCAAACGTGCTCCTCCAGTCCACACAAAAGGTGCATGAGTTGACGTCTAATCGCAAGAATTGGAACGATTGGGTACGCAAGGGTCGAGAGACTGAAGAAGAAGCCAAAAAAGAGATCGGGAACGAATTTGATCAACTGTCGGCTCAATTCAAACATGTTAGTATCTCTGTTTTAGTGCCGTCGATGTGCCAGCACTCATTTCGTTCGCCATCAAAAGGAGATCGACAAGATAACAGTCATCAGGACCTGGGACAGTCTGAACGAGTTGGACGAAAAAACAAAGGCTTGGAAAAACGAAGACCCTACATTGTCTGAGATAGAGGCTCTGGTTAAGAAGAAAGAAGACGAATTAGCAGCGAAAGAAAAGGACAAAGCCAATGAGACGTAACATTAGCACGTTTCCCTGAAGATTATGTACTAGAAGCAGCACGTTCCGCGCCACTGACCTTGCTTCAGTTGAGCACTGACTCTTTGCAAGCTCTCATCCCGTAATATTAAAGACATGAATACTGCTCTTAAGGCTCAAGTTGGGCTCGCGCGAGCTAAACATAGCACGTAGCTACAATGTTAGTTTGAGTGGCGGCCTTAGATAACATTCCCAGACACTAGATACAACCCACCAAGAATATACTGACATAGAGACGAACGATTCCTTCTGGTAGGTGAATAAACGAAAATATATATATTTGAAAGGTTACAAAGCTCTCGTCGTCGATGTCTGCCTAGATTAAGCACAACCGATATTCTACCTATTC
>WSTH01000756.1:0-18695 GCA_019616345.1 Ceratobasidium sp. 395
GATGTCAAAGACCGGTATCGCGAACTTATGGCAACGCACCGTAAGTACCTATTCTTACTGAACCTGCAGCGCGCTGCCCATGGGTTCGAGCTTCACAAGACCGATATACATCCGGACGACCAAGCGCTAGATTGCGCAGCCTGCCCCCGACCTGGTATCAACTTCGACTGGTCCGAAGTCCCTGAAGACGAGCTGTGAGTCTTAAACCCACCGTTACACTTATCGGCTAATATTTGGCTTGGCAGTCCTTGGTTTCGGGCATTTGTCAGCTATGACGGCAATTTCCGGAGTGTTCGGAAGAACAAGAAAGTTGACGCCGACGACATTTGTCTCTCTGACGGCAAAGCATATTTTGCGCCTAAAGGACCATATAAGGAATGGGTCAATACGCAGAAGCAACCGCAGCGTTCGGTAGGTTTTATCCTATATTTATTGAACTCGCTCTAACTACTGACACTGAAACCTCGCGTGTAGGAAAAACCAGCGTGCGACCGCCATAAGGCAGGGAACGACACATCGATTCGGTCGACCGGTAAAGACATCACAGGTATCGGAGCTCTGACATGTACGAGTCACAGTTGCTTCGTGCCTCGCGGCATAGTTGATTATTTCCGGGGTGAACTGTACGTACTATCGCTATTATCATTATAACTTATATATTGAACTCGTTTTATCTACCTATCAACTTATCCTGCGCGCAACAACTCGGACAACCCTATCAGCTACATATACCTCGACTACGCCCTTGCCTGCGCCGTGCGCCACTTGTCCCGTGGCAAACCCCTCCCTTTCGGCCTCACCTACGACGTTTGGTGCCACTGGATCAAGAAGCTCTGGGATAGAATCCCCAACCTCCCCCCCGACCTCCAGCTCCCAGACGACTTTGACCTAGTCGGCGCCATCCCAAAATGGCATTTGATTGGCCACATCATCGAATGTCATGTCCGACATTCGCTTGATCATAAGCCGTACGTCGGCAGAATGGAGGGAGAGGGGCCTGAACGCGTTTGGTCAAACCTGAACGAACACTCAGGAAGCACGTCGGAACAAGGACCGGGTGTTCGTACCGACACAATCAATAACTTAGCGTACGAGTGGAATTATGAGAAGATGATTCGGTTTAGTAAGTAACTTTAGCTCATAGCTATATTACACACGCAAAACTAACTTAAGTACAGTACAGTACTTGCCATACAAGACTAAGGAGGCGAAACGAATGTATTTACAACAAGAGGCCGTACATCAAGATCTAACGGAGGGACTACCGACTACGAAGATTACTCTGTGGGAGGCGGAGCCCATCGATCCTGTGCAGGGGCCTGACAAAACATGGACGAGTCCATTGATGGATCCCGTCTGGACTGGTACGTATTTTGATAGTTTCTTATTTTCGCAGTTATTATACTTACGCCGCAAATTAAGATGGTCTTTTTCAGAAAACTGTACGCGCCGAGGCTCAGAAGGAATCGCCCACCTCGCGATCTCCACGCGGCCGACCTGGTGTGGCTCGCTGGCTATCCGATGCTATCGAGTTGGAGAATCATATGTGAGTTTTTTTTTCTTTCTTTCTCTTTCTATTTCCTTTCCGTCAGTTCAAACTTATGAAATTTTTTAGGCGCAGGATACACGACGAAGCGAAGGTGCTTGGGTCAAGCCCAACCCCTCGACAATCAGAATCGCTCGACAAGTCACGCATCAAGCTGCGCAACGAAGTACTTGCATTCAAGCAGCGCGCGTCCCGGTACATGGGCCCCCTTGTTGATCAGGAGTTGGATCACCCTGACCGACTGCCACCGTCGGATGACGATCCCGAGCACTGGGAGCTTGGCCTGCCCTCATCTTACAGCGCCGCCACCCTCGCCACCGCCGGGCTTTCCCCACTCGCCGAGCTTGAGAAGGAGCTTCGCCGTGGAGTATGCAACGACGCCCTCGCGTCAATTAGGCAGCTCCTAGGTGCCCGAGCATACGCCATCAACTACAAAAATCGAAACATTGGTGGAGAGATGGCGACGACGCGATCGCAAGCCACCCTGCGTGGACATTCCGACAAGATTGCGAAAGCTCGGTGGCGCTACGAGAACTCTCACAGCGCTCTTCTTCGGCTCGGCCCCAGCGACTCCGACAAACGAAAGTTTCGGACAATGACTGACAGCGACATGCGGACTCTAAAAGAGTATCTTAAGGACGTCTCCCACGGGGTGGGCCAGGGCTATGTCGGGATCTCTTGGGTCTGGTGTAGTACCGGCGTTCCGAAGGACGATAAGTGGCAGCTTGAAGGTATGTGCTTATATATATTTATTATCATCCTTGTACCTAACTATATTCTAGCCCTCAAAACCGAATGGTTTAGATCACGAGAGCGATATAGACGCTGGCGGGAGCAGCTGGTATTACTGAAGCGCGAAATGACAATGGCGATTCGGACATTCCTAATGCGAGAAGAGGTCTGGAAATGGAAGGCGCATTCTCGCCATTCGACTCCAGGAATGCGAGGATACGCATTGAAGCAGAGTCGCTTCTATGGCGAACTAGCAATCCGTGCATTGCGTACATTTCGACCATACCTCGACGTGAGATTTTTTTCTCTCTTACTTACGCCATGCGTTTCGTCTAATTACTCTACAGGATGATGTTGTTACATTAAAGTGGTCGCAGGCCTGGTTACATAATCATACGAATGGTACGTTTGTCACCTATTCTTATGGGCTTGACTGAAAATAACATTATTTATGTATAGGCGATCGCTTTACGCGACCTTCGTCTTGAACGTTTAACTTTCCATTGAATACGCGTACTGTAGGGTATATATACCAAGACTTAGACCGGACCACATTCTGTATCGTTAGAATCTTTGTTATCTTAGTATTAGTACAGCGCAGGGCGGCGGATGTAGAAATGATGATTTTGTTCGTACTCTAAACATGTCTGAACGTAACTTGATCATACACGTCTGAATCACTAATAAGACTTTAGGTCGCACCGTGATGCATCGCGCGAATGATAATATTACTCACGTACAATCTGTCGTTGAAATAATGATACCGTTCATTAACATCATTTGCCCGCAAGACTCCGCAGAGCAGTATGATGTTATCGACTGATGTTGTTAAACTTGCGACAGCCGGAAGAACTAACGAGAAAGTGAGGCTAGTCACAAAAGATACCTGGGAATCGTTTGCCTCAATAACACAATAGGGCTGCTCTTTTGGTCTGAACGGCGATATCATCATATATGCGACACAACTTGATACTACGTGTCAACTGTCGAAACGTTGAGAGCGCATACTCACTGTCAATGTCGGAGCATGCGATACGGAGGGCCAACCCGCGTATAAGCAACGCGAAGCGGTATTGATTACCTGGCAAAAGCCAAGTATATGCGTGCAACGACTCGAATACATAGATAAATAGCCCCGGTCAAACTTGCGGCTCCTCAAGTTAATATTTTGCATATTGTATATACTGATTTGAGATAATCGCTCTTTACCGTTTTAGCCCCACACGGTTGTCAGGGGTCGCCTACTGGCGCGAGGTGCATGTGGCCGAGCTGGAGAGTCCACGCGCCAAGGTTGAGGCGGCTCGAAACCATGTTCGATCGAATCGTGGCGCATACATGGCGTAAATTCTCATCTATAGTATACAAGACCACCGTAATGGCGTCGCAATAGCCGCTCCTCACTTACAGACCAAGGAGTTGAACGCTTTAGCTGTTTTTAATGAGATAGCAAAGTTATTTACACACAACCCTTCCCCCACTGAATGCCTGGATTGCGCGACTCTTACTTTGCGCAAGAGACTCTCCCAAGGTCGACGATGCTAAGTTCCTCCACTCTCCGGCTTGATCACATGTCCCGCGTCAGCGGATAACCCCCGGCATTTGAGTGGGGCAGAAAAAGACAAAACCTACATTTGTCAATACGCATAATATGCAAGATATGAAGTCGAGGAGTCGCAACTTTGACCGAGGGTAATAAACGATTCATTTCGTCATCTGAGAGGAAGAAACATTGAAGAGAGAATATAAAACAAATTTGAACAATAGCAGATACAATGTCAACGCCAGGGCGATCAATTGACAACAACCCTAAGTAGCACGCCGTTATTGTATCTTTACTTGCGTGGCTTGAGATCCCATGCACCGGATTTGGATAACGTGTATGCGCCTGAATGATGTTGAATGCTCGGTCTAATCACGTGACACAGCGGTCTCAATGATGTTATCTCTTTTGCTACACCGTACCCGTACGGTGTATCATTTAACGTTTTGTAGCCCTGACGAAAAGGAAAACTCCCATGCATGCATAGAGCATAGGATACTATCATTCCAATATCACTACTACGTGAGTGATGAGGCTGGCTTTCATTCAACGCCCGCCGAACTCAATCATTATTTTGTAGCGCAAAAAGTATCATCCGCGCGAATGCAAGCAATAATATCATCATTGCCCAGTCGTTCTCCTTACGTTATTTGGATAAGATTCTGTGATCACAATATAACATTGCTATCATTTCATTCTATATCACTAAGCCGTATTGCTATTTAATGCTGCAGGGGTAGCTTGGACGAGGGCGAGTAATGATGTTATCCCATTCGGTCGTACTATATCGTGAGTCCGCTAAGATTTTATCTTTCACGCGACACCCCCGTATCATTCAGCCTAGAAAACTCCGATGCAACTATTGAAAGGAATATCATTCGCCCGAACGTGGGTGATGATAAACTTTTGCTCGGGTTGCTCAGCTTGAATCATTTGTGTATCATTCTGTGAGTATAGAATGATGTTGTCATTTTTGTGTCCTGCCGCGCAGTATTTTACTAATACAAACCGGATTAGCGCTGGCCATAATCAGCCTGGGGTTGGTTGTACACCCCCGAAGGGGTAGTGCGACTGATGATGCACTACCCGTTTACCCTACATAGTGAGTAAATGATTACACAGTATGCTTCATGATACCTGCTGTATCATTATCCTTGCAGCTGTCGCGCGGGTGACATCAAAAGCGCGAGCGTGGGCAATGATGTTATCATTGTCCGGCCGTACCTGGCTCGAATCACTTCTACGTAAGTGCGGAATGATGTTATTATCACACGTTCCGTAGCCTAGTCTTGTTTCTAATGCTGATATATTACATCCTATTAGGTCTGTCTGTAACCCACCCCGAGCGCAGCTCAAATGGAAACCCCGCGGGAAAACATCATCAACGCGAGTGCGCGTAATGATGTTACCCTTCTATGGCTGCCCAATACTGTGAGTGCATAATGATATCATCCTTGGCACGATGCTCCGTACTGTCCAAAGTATTATCATTCGAATCAGGTTCAGCAAGAAGCATCATTCGCTTGAAGGTATGTAATGATGTTACCCATTATTCGCCGCCCGCCCCACGCTGCCTGGACAACATTCTGTGAGTGTTGAACGATATTATCATTCCTCTATATCGCTGCTCCACGTCATGCTAATACAAAAGTACTAGACGTCGCATTAGTACCAGTAGTAATCTGGACTGGGCTCTAGTACCCATCCTGGCGGAGATAGCATCATCAATGCGAGCACGCATGATGATGTTACATTCGTCTAATCGCGCAGTACGGTAAGCACATGACAATATTATCTTTTGCGCGACAGTCCATACTGTCAAGACCATTATCACCCGAACTAGGCTCAGCGAGTAGCATCATTCGCTCGACGGTATGTAATGATATTATCTATTGTTGGCCGCCCGCGCTCCACCACCTGGACAACATTATGTGAGCGCGAAATGATACTATCATCTCTGTGTCGCCGTTCCGCGCCATACTAATACAAAAACATTAGATATCGTATTAGTACCGGTAGTAATCTGGTCCAGGCTCTAACGCACATCCTCGCGGAGATAACATCATCTGCGCGAGCACGCATGATGATGTTACATCTGTCTAGTCGCACAGTACGGTGAGCACATGATGATATTATCTTTTGCGCAACGTTTCATACCGTCGAGACTATTATCGTCCGAACTGGGCTCGGCGGGTAGCATCATCTGCTCGAAGGTATGTAATGATATTACCTACTATCGGCCGCCCGCGCGCTGCACCACCTGGATCATATTCTGTGAGCGCGAAATGATATTATCATTTCTTTGCCCCGACGTTCCACGCTATACTGATACTGAAACGCTAGATGCCGTATTAGTACCAGTGGTAATCCGGTTCGGGCTCTAATGCACATCCGTGCGGAGATAACATCATCTGCGCGAGTGCGCATGATGATGATATTATCCTCCCCGGCCGCGTAATATCGTGAGTAGCCATCAGTTTTATCATCTTGCGACCACTCATATGTCATCTCACATACCCCTAGGACAAATAATATCATTCACGTGCACGGGGGTAGATGATGTTATCCCCGTCCAGCCACGCATCCAACCCGGGCCGGGCAACACACGGTGAGACACCCGTTAATAATATCCCCCTGACGCATACTAATGGGTAGTCCGATCCGAATAATATCACCGACGAGCAAGCGAGCGCTTTGATATTATATGTAGATACACGGGCGATAATACAGGGAACGATATATGCAGCAAGGCGGCGGGACATGAAAATGATAGAACAAAAGACCCCGACCACTGGGTGAGGTCGGTGGTCGAGGCGTGTATAATATCGTCGAAAGGTCTGCCTAAGGTCCGCGTGAGAGACGCGATATTATTCGTACGGTGAGCGGTCCGGCACGTACCATGATATTTCTTCTACTGAAGTGGCTCTGGTCCGGGTAACTAGACGCCAGGCTTTTGAATGGGGTGCGTAGCTGCACTAGTTGATTCCAGACAAAGCAACGCCCTTGCTCCAACCACTCCAACGCAAGATAGTATTCCTGGGAAGCCAAAGCTGCGGCTGCGGCTTCTGTGATAATGCCTCGCACGTCAGAGGTAATAAACTCGTATCGATGATGGACGGGTACTCCAAGCCAAACAACTAATGGTAATAGTGTCATGGCATAAGTGTAAGCTTCAAGTCCAGGAAGCTTCAGCGATGTACACCCTGAAGCCCAGTGTCGAGATGCTCGTATTCGGAGAGAGGGGCTGCCAGTCAGGTAAAGAGCGGCGGACTTGTAGAAGCCAATTGATTCATGTGCTTGTTCCAAAATGTTTGTTTGCTGGTAGGCCGCCCAATAGGCAAACCCAAGGTTGAGCAAAACCCACGACATCGTCGGGTGGTCATCAGGACAGAGCAAAAGTGCACTCTGGAGGCAATTAATCGATTTTTCGATATAACTTCCTCCGTCTTGGCCCAAAAAACATGCGACGTATGAGCCTGCGAGATTATTCAAACGGCGTGCTTTTTCTGGGTGATCGTCTGGAGTAAGCAATACTGCCTTTTCGTGACAATCGATTGTCCGCTACAGGTAGTCCTGTTCGCCCAGAGTCTTGAAAAGCGCTTCATACGCAGCCCCGAGATTGGTCAAGTAGTATCCCGCCCTATCGGGATGATCATCTGGACAAAGAGATAAAGCTTGCTCGTTGCAACTGACAGCGTGTTTCAAGCATTCTGGCGTTTTCAACCGTTCAAATAGCTGCTGGTATGCGGTACCAAGGTTGTTTAGAGTGCCAGACTTTGCTTGATGACCATCTGGGATCAGCGAAACCGCGTGCCGAAGGTGGGTAACGGATTCTTCAATATATTCCAATACGCCGAGATGCGCGTACAATAGCTGGTATGCCATACCTAGGTTCTCAAGCTGATGAGGCTCGTCCATTTTACTATCTTGAGTCAGTGAAATTGCCTCCTCCAAAGCATCGATTGCTTTGTCACCGTATTCCAATAAGCCAAGCTTCTCATACAGTAACTGGTAAGCGATGGCGAGATTGTTGAGGTGCACGGCCTTGCCAGGATGGCCATCTGGAGTAAGCGAGGACGCCTGTTTATAGCAGCTGACCGCGGCGTCGATGTGCTCTTGTTGACCTGAACATTGAAAAAACAGGATATATGCGCCACCAAGGTTACTGAGATAATCTGGAGCCCCTTCAGAAGTTTCTGGAGCAAGAGTTACGGCTTGTTCCAAAAACCGGATCGCATTCTCGAGGTCCGATTTTGAGCCCGAGCGCTGGAAAGAACGCTGATACGCATTTCCAAAGTTACTGAGGCATCCTGGCCTGCCTGGGTGACTCTCGGGGATGAATGAAACGGCTTGTTCGAAATGACGGAGAGCAGAGTTGATATGCTCTTGGTTACCAGTGCGCTCGACTAGCAGTTGGTAAGCACTGCCAAGGCTATTCAAGTGCACGAACATTTCCGGGTTATCATGGGGACAAAGTAAGACAGCTTGCTCAATATAGCGAATCGCCTGATTAATATCATCGAGTACTCCGCGGCGTCTGTATTGTGTATAGTATGCGTTGCCAAGGTGGCTAATATAAACGTGCTTGAGTGGATCATCATCTTGAGTCTGTGAGACTACTTGATTGTAGAACTGAATCGCTTGTTCAATATACCCGCGAAGGTCTAAACTGTCGAAAAGTAGTGAGATGTCTAGGTTCGCAGAGTTTTTAAGCTTAGCTAGCTGTCTATTCTGGGACAAAAAGGCCTGTCCCTTGAGGTCGATTGCTTGGTGGACAAAACCTTTTGTGCCAGTAAACTTGTATAGTGCATAGTAGGCGCTCCCAAGATTGTAAAGGTACCCGCGATGGTCCCGGTGGTGAGGTGGCGTAAGCAAAGCTGCCTGTTCCAAGCACCGAATTGATTCGTCGATATGTGCACGGATTCTCGATTGAGCAAACAACCGTAGATACGCCATGCCAAGGTTATTTAGAGCTGTGGGTCGGTTGGGATGATCTTCAGGGAGCTTCAAGACAGCTTCCCCGCTATAGTCGATTGCTTTGTTTAAATCGTCCAATTCTTTTGTGAATTCGAACCGAGAGAGATACGCGGCGCCAAGTCTTTTCAGCCACTCAAGCTCAGGAAGGTCGTTCTCGATAGCCAGTTGTAGTGCTCTAGTATCCCAAGGTATGATCTCATCAAGGTCATCCAATGAGTCCGACGCTCTATATTTATCCCATTGTGAGTTCGAAATCCATGCCATAAGATCGAGAATGCCTGGGTTGCTGTTTGTTTCGGACGGGTTTTCCCGGGGTTTATGTTTGGAAATATACACCTCGCCTTCTCCACGTTCTTGAAACCCTATGTGATCGTCCAATACGGGCTCCGATGTGGTAGGCGATTCGGTCCCAGCATCAAGCGTTAGAGTGTTATTACTGTCGTTAGCTGAGAAGTGTAAACCAGGAGAGGCGCTGTAATCACATTCCTATGTTCTCAATCAGATTCTCTTGATACCGTATATTATATATGCGAACCGCAGAATCAACTCATTTTAGACTCATACACTTGACCGTCATTAGTGGAAGCGACAAGGCTGCGGCTTGCAGCAGGCACCTATAGTACGTGAAACGACAACGATTGATAACTATGATCCGCGAGGCGCTGCAGGTAGACTTACCGGTATACCCTCGGTGTCGAGAGCGTGTTGTTTTGGGGATGCCATGTTCACTGAAATCTTCGATAGCCCTCAGAGGGAGATAAACGATATACGCTGCGACTTTGGACCTGGTTGTAGGTTGTGGGAGAATGAGAGGCTGATGCTGTACGATCGCAATCCTACTTATCGGTGTGGTAGATTGCCCTGGAGCGCTCTAAACCGGATCTGAGAGGATTGATCCTGTCATCCCTGCGTTGTGACCAGTGCTTTGTGACCTATCCTGAAGTTCTGCGAGTCGCATTTCTTATGATATCGTATTTATGTCTAGTACGGACAGCATTAAACAGAGCACTGTGTGAAGCATAGAGCAGAATGTTAAACACACTGCTCATCCTGTACCATTGTAACTAGGCAGAAGTAGCGACCTGATTGGGTCACTCTCGGTGTCACGTTGAAACCCGAGCGCTTATGCGGTGTGTTGATCCCAAGCTTACCATCAACAAACTCAAATTATACAGTAGAACGTGAGATCTCGCATAGCGAGAATCCGCATAAAAAGCTTAGAAAGCGGCATTTCGCTTTTCCCGAGTATAATTTGAAATTGTTACCGCACATGGTCAACCAAAACCGAGAGTGAACTCGCTGAGAAGGGAATAAATCAGGAGATCTTATGGGGCGTATGAGCGACCTTTTTCTACTCCACAACACCTATTTTTATCCAGTAACAGCAGTTTCACTCCATCGTGTATATGTTCATGGTCGTGGGATATAATCACGTGCCTGACTCCTGTACTGTTTGCTCGTGCTGTGCGGATGATGAGAATCCGCATACTTGTCCAATTTCCAATTTCCCGAATACATGCGAGATCTCACGTTATACTGTATGCATGTTCAAACCAGTGTATTCAAGCTTCGGGCAGAACGAGAGACCGAGCGAAGTGGGCAATGTAGTTGGCTATCTGCCCACGTTTGAATACCGATAACACGAACAGTCCTACACAGTCAGATACACTGAATCACGAAGCACCGCGTACTTCTCAACGAAACGCGAGGTCGAGCAACGAGAGAGATAGCTGGATTTCGAGCTTTGGTAGTAGGCTACTACCAACGTCGCACAATGCCCCGTTTTTTAACATTACGCATACACTAAGCTACTCAAAACACCCAACCAAAACCTATTCAAAACGCGAAAGCAACAAGAAAACTAAATTCAACACCAACTCAATCCACCCACTATCCAAAATGACTCTGCGCATTATGCCAAACGCTACTCAACAAAAACGCCTCGCTCAGTAACAGTTCGACTTCGTGGTCCGTCCAGGATTGAGTCGGGAGAGCTTGGAGGAACATGATTATACCCTAGGTCCACGGTTAGTTGATAATGAGCGGGGAGCGTGGATGTTAGACGAACCTGAAAATCCATGCCCTTGAGTTTTTCGGACCATTTGACTAGAAACGCCGAGCAGACGTATAAGTGGAATTGGGAGAACGAGTCTGTGCCTTCCGCCTACAATCAAAAAACACCCTGCTCATCAGCAACGCGTCGGCGATGAAGAAAAAGAAAAAATGGCCCACAAGATACGTATCCCACATCCGAATCGTATTCTTCACGCTAATCTCCCTCATCAACAGACAATTCATCCATCTAAACGCGAACTGCATAAACTCGACGCTTTGAGATTCGAGATGCGCAGCTAGCGGAGCTAACGAAAACAACACCACACCATACCATTCAACATCCCACTCCAAAAAAACGAAAACTAAACTCACCATCAATCCGTTTCACAAGTTCAGCCATCCTCTTCACACTGCGATGGATCCCCGGCTGCTGAGAAATATAATTATCCTGGATCCCATCTAGTAATCTCGACAGACACCAAAACGAGTCGGCTTCGATCGCGTTGAGGATGTGTTCCGGGAGGTTGGAGGGGTCGTAGTTTTCTGGGTCGGCGTCTGTTCGGATGCGGGTTATGTGGACAGCCAAGTCGTGTATGGGTGCGGTATGTAAGTCGGGAGGGAGGTGAAAGGGGGGTGATGTGAACGCACCGATGTAGGCTGATAGGAATATCTGATAAAACGGCGTCGCAAGATCATTAATCCCCTGGACATACCCACTTGCAGGATGTCGGATCGCCCAGACGTATAATATCCTTTCTAAACTCTATCACACTCATCAATCAGCTCTCCACATCGCTCAAACCAATAGCCATCCCCATCAAACAAACAAAACATTCACACACCTGATGCGTACCAGGTTCCATCCACAACCTCACACCAGGCCTCGTCCTCGGCACATCGATCTTGATCTGGTGCCATATTTGTTGGTCCAGGCCTTCTCGACCTCTGGCAAACGTCAACCTACACACTCAGTTTCAACGAGGTTCAAAGAGCGTGGATGGATGGATGATGGATTTACTTGACCATATTCCTAAATTCCTCCCGTTTTCGTTGCAGAGTCTGTAGTCGAGTCGACGAAGGGAGTGGGATATACCCCAACAAGAGCGGCCAGACGATCGGTCGGAGGTGTGGTGGGACACCGCTCCAAGCTAACTTTTTCAGTTCCGCTACAATCACCACCATCATTAACAACCCACACCTCAACCCAACCTGATAAAACCAAAATAACTCACCCATATTAATATCCTCCTTAGACAAACATTCCACAAACTGTGAATGTCTCCTATTCGTGCGTATGCTCCTCCCACGACTCAGTCCCCCCGTCGACGGCGGACGATCTTGGACGATCGATATTCGTTCCCGTCTCGATGGACTGTCGGTCGGTCGTTCGGGTGATTTGACGTGCGAGGGGGATGCAGTGCTGGTGCTGGTGGATTGGCGGGACGGTTGGGGTTTGGTGTTGTACCCGGATTCGTGGCCGTAGGGGTGGGCTCGGCGGAGGACACTGAATGGGTCTAACATGCAAATTAGGTAAATAATATTCAAGGAGACATGGAGAGAGACAAGAACTTACCAGCAACAATCGCATCCGCATCCTCCCTAATCGCCTCGACACCCTCCTTCTCCCTCACAACCGGCTCCTCCTCCTCTTCCACAACATCTCTAACAACACTCGCCCTCTTGCCCTTGCCCTTTTCATCCTCACTCCCACCACTCGCTCTGGCTCTAACAAACTCCAACGTCCCCCTCCTCCCACCCACTTCCTTCTCCCTTCCTCTCCCACTCCCATCCGGATCAACATCCACATCCAAATCCCCAACAACCATCATCGCATCCGCATCACTCTCCCCCTCCTCATCGTCGTCCGAATCCGGCGCGTCGGGCATCATCCCGCCGAAATCGACCGAACCCGTAGCGGACATTTCCCATCGTCTGTATCCTTCTTTTTCGTGCTCGGCGGCTTCGGGTCCGACTTTTCCTTTATTGTTGTTGTTGTTGTGGCCTTTGATGAACATCCATCCTCGACCTTTTGCTCCCGGTGGACTGGACACTTCGACGCTATTTCGACTTTCATCGTCGTCGGTTGTGGTAGCTGTGGTCGTTGCACCCTCTCCAATCGACGCTGTCTCGGGCTCCGTGTGTAATACTACGTTGTTTAGCTCCGTCGTTGGAGGGTACGAACTCGGAGACGGTGCGTGAACGTGCGTATACGAAAAGCTGAGCTCAGCAGCCGACGACGTCGAATTGGGCGTGCCGGATCCAATACTTGGGTTCACAATCTCCGCAGGCCCAGGTTTTCGTAAATTATTCGACGCCGCTCGAATCATGTTCAACGGCGTCGGGCCGCTGGGTTGTTTAAATGGGATCGGGGCAGATAACGTATTGGATGGAGGTCTGGGAGGTGTGGGCGCAGTCGAGCTAGGAGACGGACCCGAAAATGTTCCTATTGCGCCAGAATTCGGGAGTAGGTTCAGGGTACCGTTCCTGCTGGGAGTGGGAGGACCATTTGCGGGCGTGTGCTTTCGGGATGGGGCAAGCGGTTTGTCGTCGTCTGACCCCGAGTCCCATGCGTCGTCTTCGGCCCAGTCTGTGTTTGCTTGTGCGGCGGTGATGATTGAGAAATGCGAGGATGGGCGAAAGCCGACGTGCGGACGGGCGGGTGGGGCCGTCATGACTGTTTGTTAGGGGGGATTGAGGGGATTTGAGTGAGGGCTGGAGAGCGAGATAGCGCAGGAGATCGATTGAGCAGAGGTACAAGCAGATTCACGAGGTGCTGGTGACGAAAGCGAGATGAGCAACCCTAGACGACGGCGTGAGTGGAAGACATACCGAGGACTATAGTGCAGATAACGCTACAAACTAATACTACTTTGATTCGACGTACAGAGCTGTCATATTGCACGTCAGCTTTGCACGCATGCCAAGGTAAAAATTTACGTACCTTTACAAAACAATCTACAGATGCATATCTCGCTGGGCTCCAACTAACGAATAATTTGGGGCGAGTTCGGTAAAAGTCAGAGCGGAACAAGTGGTTGATGTTGACTCTAGTCGCGTGTGTAAGCAGATAGGAGGCGTTGTGCAACAAGTAAACTAGTAGAATCGCGAGCCCGGGTCGTGGTAAATTGCAGATTGAGGTAATTGTATAGATTGCAAATTGCGTCATGGGCGCTTGATTGGCGGTGTGGCTGGTGGCGTGGGCGATTCGTCTCCGTACCATCATGACCTCGTTACAAGAGATCAAGAGCTTTAGCTACGAGGTCACCAAAATCCTCTTAGCATAACTCGATAACTTTCATGCAACTGCTTCTACATAGGTCCTCCCTGGATACTTCATCCACAACGACCCCGAATCTGATCCAACGACGATAGGACCCAATCCGCCTGCGTTTGGTCTCAAACATCGTACTTCAGAATCGTACTGGACCGAGTTCAAGGATGATATATCTGGACTACAGAGAGAGGCTCCAAAAGGGGTTAAGTACGCCGTTTGTTGGTTTGGAAGGCACGGCGAGGGATGGCGTGAGTAGCACTACAAGCTCTAGATGTTTCCTGGTTCTGTACAAAAGTCCCGTTAATGATGTTTCTGGTAGATAACGTAGCGGATGCGGTCTACGGAAGAGAACTATGGAATAGCTACTGGGGTAAACTCAACACCGACGGGAAAATCACCTGGGGACGTACGTATCAGCTCTTTCCCTCCCCACCTACACCTCACACTGATATTACGCATACAGCCGACGCAGAGCTTACAGAACTCGGCAAGAATCAAGCAAAAGAAGCAGCACAAACTTGGATAACAGAGATGAACCGACTGGATCCTGTTCCACTGGCAAGTAACACAACACAACTTTCGTAAACCCCCCTAGTTTTACAACAATACTGACTTGACATCACACAGCCAACCAAAATATTCTCCTCACCCCTCTTTCGCGCCGCTCAAACTCTCCAACTCACATTCTCAGAAATTCTCAAACACACGAACGTCCGTCCATACATCATCGAGGTAAAATCCTCTCACCCCTTCAAAATCTAAAAACCAACTTACTTGAAATACAAAAGGACCTCCGAGAAATGATCGGCATACACACAACCGATAAACGACGCACGAAATCATACATCCAACAAACGTTCCCGAACTTTGATATTGAGCCTGGGTTCACGGAAGAGGTCAGAAATTAAATCAACTAATAATCCTACCCGCACGCACCTTGTCTTATGATCGTTTTCATGCAACTAGGACGAACTATGGACCCCTACCTCACGCGAAACTGACGCTGAAATGGAACCGAGACTGAAACGAGCTCTGGATCATATATTCAGCTCCCTACTCGACGAAGATGATACTTGTGAGTCCAACTCGTATTGGATATATAAGAGGGGAAGGGGTTTTGAAAGTTGTGGAGTAGATTTTTCTGTGACGGCGCATAGTGGGACAATTGCTGCCGCTCTTCGCGTGTTGGGGCACAGAGAGTATAGGTTGCCTACTGGTGGTGTTGTTCCTGTTGTGATTCGCGCGACGCCGGTGTGATATCATAAATCGCTTGTGCGAATTTGTCTGTTTGAGTGGTTGGATGTATTGCGTTCATGAATTACATTGAATGAAATCGTTGATTCTGGCTAACCTCGAGGATGGCAACTGGCACAAACCGACCTAAGCTTGGTCGAAGCAACTATGTTGAGCCGTGATACATTGGGAACGAACCACATCATCCGTCCTCAGCGGATATAGACAGCATACAACCTGCAAGACGCTACACCATTGTCTGAAGTGAATGGGACAAAAATAGCTTCTGCCGGTCTCGATCCGGCGACCTCGGGGTTATGAGCCCCGCGCGCTTCCACTGCGCTAAGAAGCTATGACAGTTAGGGGCTAGGAGGATCATCGAACCGCAACGTAAAAACGACTGGCGCTAACACCGCGCAGGATTCATCTTGGACTCCCGTACCAGAAGTATCACAACCTCAAGACGTTTGTGTATCAACCGATAACCATTACTCCGCGCCAGCTATGCACAATCAGGTCTCCTTCAAATAACAACCGGTACCGGCGGTCCCTCCTCCACAACCCGTCCATTCAAAATGCCCTTTCCAAACGAAGCCGCAACCGCCTCGAACCCGTTCTGAGCAACGTTGGACGTGAACACACCGTGTGCGTCTGCAAGTCGTTCGTTGGTCCGTCGGATTTCGCGGATCACGCTGTGTTGGCGGGAGCAAATGGGGCATTCGATGTCTTGGTCGGGGAGGCACCTGGAGTTGAGAGGTTTGTTAGAATAAGAAGAGGGGGGAAGAGGAAGAGAGCGAAAAGGACGGACTTTTGATGGTAGCTGTGCTTGCACATAAAGTGTATAGTTGGTAAATCGAGCGGGTTCCCGCACGTCGAGCACCGGGTTACGTGGAACACCCGAGGATGCTCTGGATCAGAAAGCTCAGCAATTTCCTGGACCTTGTCCTTGGTCTCCTTTCGATACGAGTCGATCAACCCACGATCCTGCACCCAGCGTTAGCCTATACCTGCAAATAAAGGAATAAAAAAGACTCACCGACTCGACCTCTGCACGACTCTCTCGAATCCTGGCTACCAACCACTCCTTTACGAGCCCCACACTCGCAACTCCATTTCTCGACAGGATTTGAACGACTCCCAACGGAGGCATAATCTTCCTCTGCTCGATCACATCCAAGATCTTGGTCACATCTCCAGAATGTCGATGAAGCAGCGTCGGCGTCGAGGTCAAGAATCGAAGGACGAGCTCGTAGAGATGTGGATGTGCGGGCCCGTACTGTTCCAGTTGGATGAGAACGCGTTGCGATGCCTTTTTACTCTCGATCTCCGGATCCACACCTGTCCCAGATGCAGTGGAAGAAAACATCCCGGGATCCTTGGCCCGTTCCATCCAGAACCTCAACACGTCCTCGTACATCCCCATCTGCTCCCACAGTAAAACTAGTCCGTCCGTGAATTGATATGTCGAACATAATATAAGCGCGTGCATCGTATCAAACGGAAGTTTTGGGTCCGAAGAACCGAAGATGGTCTCCCCACCACTACGGAGTACGCCAATCGCCTTGGCCTTGTCGTTTGCGGCGGTGAGGTAGAGTTCTAGAAGCGTGTTCCACACGGCGGTTTGTTCGGGAACTTCCGCTTCGAGCTTGTAGAGTGCATTGGGGGGTAAGATCGTTACCGCGCCGCTAGAGCTGACCTTTTGCCCCCATCGTCGTTCGGCCACAGTCTCTAGGAATAGTACAAATTGCTTCGGATGGGCAACAAAATGCGCAAAGAATGGCCGTGGTGAAGGCGGGGCGGGTGGGGGAGGCGGGCTAGGTGCTCGAGCCGGAGTGGGCACGACCGAAGTCAGAGTCGAGCTCGTTTGGGAATAGGGCTGAGATAACAAGGAGCTTGGGGATACCCCCTCATCGCGTTTCTTGAGGTCCTTCCCTTTTTCCTTTTCCTTTTCTCGTTCTCTCATCGATATGGCCGACGGTGGAGGCTCGATCCCAGTGCGCGGTCCTGCTACCGGAGGGTTGAGTGCGCCTTCTATATCGACCTTGAGCGGCGGTTTGGGAGCCTGGAAGGTTCCGCTACAAAGTTCGACGAGGAGGTTCGTGGTCTGATCTGGCAGATGCTCGAGAAGTGCACGACCGTAGCGGGCCATGTTTCCTTCAGTCTGTAAGACGCTTGTAAGCGAGGCTAGTGAAGGCAAAGGACTACAACTTACCGCCTCCCCGCCCATACCACGAAGGTACTCTAACGCCTCTGCATAATTCTGGGCATCTTCTACCTGGATTCGCAAGTACTCCTCGTGCCGACTGTATTTCTTTGCAAGATACGCAGCGTGTTCAAAGTATCCGGCTTGCCGACAAACGCGAATGGCCGTGTCCAGATCGAAAGGAAGTGAGGATGCAGAGGGTGTTGCGTCGGGGCCCTAAGAAATAAAAACAGTTGAGATGCGCCAAACTCAAACGGAGGATTGCTTACTTCGGCGGAAGTGGGTGGCCGTTGAACCTCCGTCTTGATAAACTGATCCAACCTCTCCACATCCTTGAGCTTAGTATAGGTGTTAAGTAATAAGGTGGTATGATCTGCGTTCGCAAGTCCTCTCGAATGCAATACTTGAAGGTACGTCACTAGGTTTAGGATCCTCTGGGCATCCAAAAACTAGTTTCCCCGCTGTTTATAAGTACCAGAATAACCCGCAGCTAGAGTCACTTGCCTTTCGAATGACATAACTTGGTCGCACAAATCCCACCGTCTGGACATATTGTGCCATCGCGCCGTCCCCGTCGCCTTTACCGTATAGATAGTCCCCATAAACGCGATGCACTTCCGCCACGCCAGCCTCATCCACCCCCCGATTCTTCGCCAGTCCAAGTGCCATCACGAACCTCCCTTGCCTCTCCATTGTCTGAATCATCGTCTGGATTGACACTTCTGTCAACCGTATGAGTTTCCCATGTGTCGTAAGAACGTGCGGAGCGAGAACCGTGGAGTTTGGCACCGGGGCGCTGAAGACCGCCTTGATCCCGCCCGAAAAGGCGCCATGCCAGGCGACAAACGTGAGTTCGGGATCTAGTACTGCAACACGGGAAATATCGGGTCCTGCTTCTGGGTCTTCAGTTGCACTGTCATTGGGTGCGGAGCTGGCCGAGGGTTTGTTCGCCGAGGCGCCAAATAAGCGGGCAGCATAGTTTCGCACAGTGGGGAAGGATGAGTCGGCGGTCGCGATAATTGGTGGAGAGACAGTGATGATGTAATGACCATACGCGTAAGCAGCCGTTTTTTCACCTAGAACAACCAAATCAGATACAACTAACGCGAAGAGTAGATGAATGACCTTCGTACGC